>CM035839.1:444400722-444431060 GCA_020510985.1 Pholidichthys leucotaenia | reverse complement strand
TATTCACAGACATTTTTAACACCTCCCTTAAGTTATGCCACGTGCCGTCCTGCCTCAAATCCTCCACCATCATCCCTGTCCCCAAGAAGCCACGGATCACTGGACTTAATGACTACAGACCTGTAGCGCTCACCTCTGTAGTCATGAAGTCCTTTGAGCGCCTGGTCCTGTCCCACCTCAAGTCCATCACCACCCCTCTCCTGGACCCGCTGCAGTTTGCCTACTGAGCCAACAGGTCTGTAGACGATGCAGTCAACCTGGCCCTCCACTCCATCCTGCAGCACCTGGACTCCCCGGGAACCTACGCCAGGATCCTGTTTGTGGACTTCAGCTCCGCATTCAACACCATCCGCCCCGCTCTGCTCCGGGACAAGCTGTCCCTGCTCAACGTGCCTGACTCCCTCTGCAGGTGGATCATCGACTTCCTGACGGACCGGAGGCAGCATGTGCGGCTGGGAAAGACTGTCTCAGACTATACTAGCATCAGCACCGGATCACCCCAGGGCTGTGTACTTTCCCCCCTACTCTTCTCCCTTTACACCAACTCCTGCACCTCCAGCCACCAGTCTGTCAAGTTGATCAAGTTTGCGGACGACACCACCCTCATCGGGCTCATCTCCAACGGCAACGAGTCCGCCTACAGGAGAGAGGTGGCCCAGCTGGCGTCCTGGTGCGACAATAACAACCTGCAGCTGAACGCTCTGAAGACAGTGGAGATGATTGTAGACTTCAGGAAAGTCACAACCCCTCTGCCCCCCCTCACCCTCTCAGGCTCTCCCATCACCACTGCTGATTCCTTCCGCTTCCTAGGCACTACCATCACCAGGGACCTCAAATGGGAGCTGACCATCAGCTCACTCATCAAAAAAGCCCAGCAGAGGATGTTCTTCCTGCGGCAGCTGAGGAAGCTCAAGCTACCCACCAAGATGTTAGTGCAGTTCTACACAGCCATCATCGAGTCCATCCTCACCACCTCCATAACCGTGTGGTACGCAGGAGCCACTGCCAGGGACAGACTAAGGCTGCAGCGCGTCGTGCGCACTGCTGAGAAGGTGATCGGCTGCAAGCTCCCATCTCTCCAGGATCTGTACATCTCCAGGACCCGGAGGCGTGCTGGCCGGATCATAGCCGATCCCTCACACCCTGGTCACGTACTGTTTGCCCCCCTCCCCTCTGGTAGAAGACTTCGGTCCATCCAGACTAAAACCTCCCGTCACATGAACAGCTTCTTCCCCTCTGCCATTAGACTGCTGAACACTAAGTGACTCTCGTGCACCATGTACAGCAGCTCAACCAGACTCATGTTAATCATCACTGTTTTCTTCCTGCATTACCGACTGCACTATATAGTTCTCCACAGTATCTGCTGCTGGCTAATATATATTTTAACTGTTGACCAGTATCACTTAATCTTATCCTACACTTTATTACATGTATAGTTTATTTCTCTTATCTTATCATGTTTAATGTTGCAGCACTGTACCGAGACAAATTCCTAGTTTGTGTACTACATGAACAATGGCAATAAACCTGATTCTGATTCTGATTCTGATTCTGATCACTGTGGTTCACGTTTGGTGGAGGAACCAGACTGGATGTTGGAGGTAAGTTTAGACTCTATTTCATGAGAAATATCACATTTAATGGAACATTTTAAAGTCATTTCCACAGTTTGGGTCACAGTAAATATCTTGTCTGATTTCAAACTCTTTTAATCTTGCTGCTCTTTCTGTCTCATCTGATATCATGGAGGCGAACTCAGATCAGCTGTGATCAAATCTGATTTTCACATTTCTGTCAAAGTGAAATTTCAACAAGTTGATGTGTAGAAAAGATCAAACTTTATTCCTCCTACCATCAGTTTCTCATTTTCACCACAATAACTGTTGTTAGGATGAATTCAAATTGACTTTCTTCAAGTCAAACTGGACAGACTGAAGATAAAGATGAATATTTGAAAATGTCTAAAATCTCTGATGTTTTTCTTGTGTCACATTTTGTTGCTGTTAAATAATGACTGAAATCCACATGAAGAACATCTATGGTAGTGAGCTGATGTTCTCCACTTGTTTCCAAGTGGTGAATTTTTCAGCCTTTTGATGATTTTGAATGTAAACTTGTTTAGTAAATGTTTGCACATCAGCTTCTTTTATTTCCAGTGGAGTTTGACAGATTTCAGGTGAAACTGTGTGATGATTCTCTCTGTGCTGATCTGCATGAGAGGTTTCTGAAAGGGAAGTGAAACAATGTGTGAGTGAGTGACTGGTGGAGCAGAAAAACCATCTGACAGAAACTTCTTAAAGCACTAAATCAACTCTCTGACAGTAAAGGAGTCCAAGTGTCTGCTGTTTGATTGACAGCTGCGTGCTCCCCGTCCTCTAAGCTGATTGGTGTCTGTCTGTCTCCTAGGTGACGTCCGTCCCACCCTGACGGTGCTGCCCCCCTCCAGTGAGGAGGTGCAGCAGGGGGAGGCCACGCTCACGTGTCTGGCCAACAAGGGCTTCCCCTCAGACTGGAGTCTGTCCTGGAAGGTGGACGACAGCAGCGGCAGCTGGGAGGAGAGCGGGAGCCCCGGGGTGCTGCAGGAGAACGGCCTCTACAGCTGGAGCAGCACCCTGAGGCTCCCCGCAGACCAGTGGAGGAAGGTGGGCTCTGTGACCTGTCAGGCCACCCAGGGCTCCCAGACTCCACTCTCAGAGACACTGAGGAGAGACCAGTGTTCCCAGTCCTGACCTGACTCACTGGCACTCTCATACTGGTTTTACTCTGATCCTGCTTTCAGTCTGCACTCTTTAACAACCTCTCTCTGATTCACACAAACATCTGTCTGATGATTGGTTTAATGCTGATGGTTTTAAAATTTTGATTCAATAAAAGGTATCATAGAAGCACATCTTTGGTCTTCTTTCATTTCATTTAAAGGTAGATTGTGTAACATTCATCAGTGTCTTGCAGTCACATCTCAAAATAAAACTCCTTCACATTCTATGAGTCATCACCCTCTTCCCAGATATATAGAAGAACCTGCAGATGCCATGTGTGCAATTAAAGTTTGATGCAAAAACTTGGTTTGATTCAAAAACAGATATTATCGCGATCCAAGATGGCTTCCTAAATAGAGATGGACCCTCTTCCTGACTTTAAAAACCTTTATCTTAAAATTGCAATTGATTACTTTTTCATAAAAACAAAGATTTTTTTTTAAATAATACATCAACAAAGTGTTTAGAAACATGCACAATGTAAGTCTTAATGTTCTTTTAAAAATTAGAATATTGATGAAAAAAAACTGTAATTTTTGGCAGGTCAACAATAATGTAAATATTTATATTCCAGAAGACTGATGCTGGGGAAAAAAGTGTTCCATCAGTATTCAGAGCCAATGCAATGAATCGGCTGATGTCATGTGCCGTCACCTTGACGTAACACTCGGGGTTGCCAAGCTGTGACTAGTAGGTTGCCATGGCTGCTTCTGAAAGTAAAAGCTCATTCCGTTATCCTTCTCAAGTAAGAAGTGATAAATGAAGGAGCAAGACCACAATAAGTGTTGTTCAGCTTTTGATCGCTAGTGCGAGTTGAAGAATCATAAAGGGTTGAAAAGCCATACAGAGGTCGCCTTTTTGCTGCTGGACCAGTACGCTAAGCTAAGCTAACTAGTGTTTGCATAGCTTTCTATAACTTTCTACAGTTGGTCTCTGAGATGTTTGTCATGTATGGATTTGGCCCTTGGGGCTTGCCGTAGCCGCCCTGTGGGATAACGTCAGGAAGGCTGCTGCTGCTGTATATATTTGTGTGTGTTCTCAATAAAATTCAGTTGGACGTTCAGCAAGATGACTCGCATCTCCTTCATATTACAGACATAACATTTTGGCGACAAGGAGAAACTATGGAATCATATGGGGCACCTCTACCACCGTTTCTACAGTATCCGGGAGAGCCAGTGATCCTGTGGCCTAACTGGTTGGCAATGTTTGAAGAGAACATCGTGGTCTTGGGCCTGAGTAGACTTGACAGAATGTGGAAATGAGCACTTCTTCTCCACCATCTCAGCGTAGAAGGTCGGAAAATTTTCCACACGTTGGGGGAGACGGAGTCTTATTCACATGCTGTGGGATGGACGGCCGAACACTTTGCCAAACACACAAGGAGAACGAAGCTGTGGGTTGGAAAGGCTGTTGGCGCCAAAAGTAGCTAAGCTAGCTAGCTTGGGGAAGCTCACAGCCCAGCCAGTGGCAACGGCTAAATTGGCCACGAAGCTTGGTGGTTCCAAACACTAGCTAAAGGCTACAAGCTAGTTTTCACGGTGGAGTCAGAGCCACAGGTAAGGGAGCCCGTGTCCACCGAAAACGACAAGCCAACCGAAAAGCACAGTATGGTGAGTGACTGCAGCACTGGAGGTGAACAAAGTGCAGTGAGCAAAAATGGCACAGGGGAAGAGCAGTGACCAGACTCGGCTCAGTTTTCCCCGCAGCTAGGGTCGATGCAGCGGGGGGGGGGGGCATGCTGACAATCCCAAAAAACAGCAACGACAACCGCGCAGAGACAGCACAGTGGAGCACCTCGGATGACAGAGAGGAGGCACCGAACTGTCCTTGTACCCAAGACGAACTGCAGGTAAGATTTACCAGGCACCACAGAGGTCAAGCAGGACCAGCCTCATCCATGGTTGGCACAGCAAGACCTCAGTGCCGGAGCTCAGGATACCTTGGACGAAGGTACAGGATGTAATGGCAAGGCACCTGTGTCGTCGAGTGAAGCCGACAAACTAGCTTCAGCTCGGCTGCAGGGGACTGGAGAATCTGGGGCTACAACGGCGACAGCTGCAGCGGTTTTGAAAATGGTTGGGGCCAGACCGACTGGCATGGGGAAACCGCGGGCCAAACAGCAACACTGCAAGCCAAGCAAGACCCCTTTCAGAGTTATGGACTCAGTTAGGGCTCAAGGGGAAGAATGTCCAAGGTGAACGTGGGCCGAATGACAGCCAGAGGAACACCAGGAGCAGCTGCACATCACGGCTAAGCTGGGCGCAGCTTATTTCCAGCTTTGGGACGGCTCGAGGAGGCATGCCAACGAGGTGCGGCGTGTCCGGGAGAAGGCTTTGGATGGTGGGTCCAGACGAGAGGGGTGGTCAATGGTGAGGAGAGGAGGCATCTTGTCTGTGAGTTCAGTTACAACCCCAGGGGCAGGCTGCTTCCAGGTGCACGCCTACTGAGGGGCTGCCCTGGGCCCCCAAGCCGGTTCTGGCCTTTTCTGCCTGAGGACAGTGGTGAAACATGAAAAAAGTTCTAATGTTTATATGTTTATGTTGTGATACGGGATTATTTTATGTGTTTTGTTTAGTTTAGGAAACACAGCAGTAATTTTAGTTTATTAATGGACTTTTTCTCCTTTAGCTTATCAGTGGCAGAATAATCTAATGTGCTGTGCGGGTTTTGTGGCAGTCCGCCCACCAACTCTATTTTAGTTATGTTAAGTTATGTTGTTTGAATGTGTCATTTTCTGTTATTTTAGTCCGTGAATAGGGTCCTAAATTGGGGAGGTTTTCAACTGTGTGTGGTTTTGGACTTTTTGAATGGGGGTATAATGTCATGTGTGGATTTGGCCCTTGGGGCTTTCTGTAGCCGCCCTGCGGGATGACATCAGGTGGGCTGTGGCCGCTGTATATATCTGTGTGTTCTCAATAAAGTTCAATTGGATGTTTGGCAAGATGACTCGCATCTCCTTCATATTACAGACATAACAATGTTCCTGTTATTAATATAACTGTGTGATGATATCAACTGGTGTATGGCGATGGGATAGATCACAGGAATTGCTCGCTAATCCTTTCCAAACAGTCATTTTTCCACTGTGGTCTAGGGTCGTTAGAATCCCCACTTGCTACAGTTAGCATTAGCTTCCGATATGGTAAAAGAAGGAACTCCATTTTTCTCTAATGAACGTTATGAGTTTTTAAAAATAGATTAGTTTTACATTGTGTTAGATGATCTTCCCCAAACTTTTCCCCATGTATAGAAAGAAGCACTCTGGCCGAAATGTCGCTGTGTCAATGTACGTAACTGGAGCTACTGATCGTGCAGGCGAACAGGTCAAGTGGACCCCTGACCAAGTCAGCACCCAATGTGGACCCCGCGGTCCAATCTGTACAAATACATTTTCAATCCAGTGATTTACAAACTGATTCAGAGCATTTTAAAGCCTCATTCAGAACATTATAGTCCCACATACCTATTCTGTGGATTTTCATCTGGGGGCAGCCAGCGGTGACGAGCAGCAGTGGTGGAGAAGAAAAGTCTCTTGAAAGCAGAAACAGAGCCAAAACCTTCTCTGGGTCAGCTTAGTTGTCATCTTACATCTCTCTCTACTTTTTTACGCTTCTTGGTGTCTGGGAGAAGTATTTCCAACAGTTTTATACAAATTCTTGTTCTCCTTCTTCACTTTTATAAATGACAGGATTGAGAATGTACTTGTACATGTACAGATAGGATCCCATGATCCACTTAGGGTGCTCACTTGGTCAGGGGTCCACTTGACCTGGATCCATCTTGCAATCTTTTTGGTTTGTTTTCAGTACGGGTTGTAGCTGCACTGGTTCCCTGAATAAAAGCTGCGTTTCATACTGATGTTTTTCCAAAGCTTTATTCAATCGCTCATTTTCTCTGGTGTGAACATGAGCAGCCAACGATGATATGAAACCTTTGATGGAAATATAACACCGAGAAAACTACAAAAAAAAAAAAAAAACACACAAAAAGATTACAACTAAAACTCTTCCCTTCCAGTCCATAGACAGTCCCCCCACAAAGCAATACTCAGATCCCAAACATGCTAGCATAGTGGCAGAGACATTAATCCACCTTATTCCTGGGGGTGCCGCTGTAGGAACGATTGTGGGCGGAGCTTCCGGTTTTGGCTGACCTAGTGTTAAATCAGTCAGTATGAGTGGAGTAGTGGGCCATTTAAAATAGTGTTTTTAAAAGTTTTTCAAATTCATTTTAATGTATAGCCCACATACGTGTTTTGTGCTCAAGTGGCAGCTAATTTCAGATCTTCTAGTTTTTGTATTTTTGAATGTTTTGGCGTAGTTCTGGTACTTGCTGCTGGTGTTGGTGGTTGTGCCGCAGACTGTATAAATAGAGGCTTCTCACTGGCAATGCGTACGATCATGCCCTGAAACTAACAAGGACTGTTGGTGTGATCGGTGGTACAGACGCAAGAATACCAGCTATGTTTTCACTTGTATGAATGTCACAGATCTGACTTTTTACCCCGAATTTAAAATGCCCAAGCACGGTGTTGTGATTCTTTGTGGCTCTGACTAGACTCTATGTCTGCTCTGAGGTAAATTTGATTCTGTCCAACATATTTTAACAAAATGCAACTGACTTTATTGCGGTAGAAACATTGATATATCTCGGAGATTTAATTTGTTTACAGTGTTTGCAGCAGCAGGGCGGCGCGGTGGCGAAGTGGTTAGCACTGCAGCAGCACAGTAACTCACCCTTGGCCGGGGGATCCTGGGTTCGTTCCCAGCCTCCGACCAACAGTGATCTGTGTGGAGTTTGCATGTTCTCCCCGTGTCTGCATGAGTTTACTCCGGGATTTCTCCGGTTTCCTCCCAGATGCCAAAAACATGCAAGTTAGGTTAATTGGCATCAAACTAGGGATTCTAAATTGTCCTTAGGTATGACTGTGATAGTGAATGGTTGTCTGTCTCTCTGTGTTGGCCCTGTGATGGACTGGCGATCTGTCCAGGGTGTACCCTGCCTCTTGCCCAAAGATGCTGGGAAAAGCTCCAGCCCCCCCGGGACCCGAAAAGGATTACGCAGAAGAAGATGAATGAATGAATGTTTGCAGCAGCACTAACAAATGGAGCTATGGTCTGTGAGGCCACTTTTAAGGTCATCTTCCCATCCTTAGATAGTCGTAGGAAGTTTTACGGTTATATTACTGTTTTTGAGGTGCAAAGGGCCGTGTTCCTGCATTTGTGATGGACAGTCGTTTTTTAACAAGGAAAAGTGTCCCGTTTCAGTGACAGCCATACGTTCTAAACTAGTACCGGAAATTGCAACCATAATTCATGCAAGGCATCATGGGGTCTAGGAATAAGATGGATAAAGTCCAGTAAAATGTCCATATGCATCACAATGTTTAGACAGGTGTTGCAGAAATAAATTATACAATTACAAATAATAAACACAAACCGTTTTGTGCCTCTTGAACCATGTGCAGGTATGATGACAATCCCAGGGCGTCTCTGGCTGCCTCCATTTCCTTCTAACCCATAATGCCTCAGTCACGCCCTTTTATCCCTGTCATGTGACCCGTAACCCTCACATAAACAACTTTATTAACAAAGTGTAAATAAACTGGTTGCCCTTAAAATCATATTTTAACTCCTTTTATCCACAATAAATATTCATCACACATTTCAACAACAATCTTATCAACCAAATAAATTACAAAAACACACCTACAAACTTTACCATGAAAAACTGTCTCTCTGACAGCTACACGGGTGATCAGCCTAGCAGCCCATGACATGGTGTTTTTGGGGTTTACACGACTACCAATCCTACTTCTTTAATGATGTCGGAACCCTCGCTGCCGTTTTAAATCCTGTCCTGAAATGGAGTGTTACAGGGGGAATTAATAACATAATTCTAGAATGGCAAACAGTTTTAAACAACCTTAACTATTGTACATGTCTTTTGTTGGTAAAATATTTCTATAGAAAGTCATGTAATATGCTGCACCATAACTAAATGAAGAGACTGATGTTATCTGTTTACAGCTATTATCACAATTATGACCCGATCACATCAACTCCTGTAAAAACAAAAAGGAAACCTACCGTGAAACCAGTGCCACCTGTATCAAGTATACAAGGGTCACTTTCACCAGAACGGTGAGTACTCCCAACAATAGAATTATAATAAACAATAATGTAGTTATGTATTTTCAGTTACACATAACTTAGATTAGATTAGATTAGATTAGATTCAACTTTATTGTCATTACACATGTATGAATACAAGGTACCGAAACACAGTTTAGCATCCAATCAGAAGTGCAAAGGACAGCAGTGCAGTATATACGGTAATTAACAGTATGTGCAATTTAAGCAAATATATGCAAATATATGCAGCAGTGCAGAAAGTTAAGAGTACTGTTATGTGCAAATAATGTGCAATAAGTTAGATGTAGTTATGTAGTTATGCAGTTATGTACAGGTGAGGATGGTAAGAGATGATGGTAAGAGAGTCAGCGGGGAACTAAGTTCAATAACGTGACAGCTGTTGGAAAGAAACTGTTCCTAAACCTGCTGGTTCTAGTCTGAAGGCTTCTGAAACGTCTTCTGGAGGGGAGATGCTGGAACAGTCCATGAGCAGGATGGTTGGAGTCCCTAAGAATGCATTAGCATCCGGAGAAATGTAAGCGGCTGTTATGATGGTACAAGTGAACTCGCGTGGCAGATAGAAAGGTCTACATTTAACCATGAGAAACTCCAGGTTAGCTGAGCAGTGTCTGTCAACAGTGACAGAGTTCGTGCACCAAGCCTTGTTAATATAAATGCACACTCCCCCACCTCTTGTCTTACCGGAGTCAGCTGCTGCTCTGTCTGCCCGGAGCGTGTGTAGGCCAGCTAGCTCGATAGCATTGTCGGGTATTCCACTGTGAAGCCATGTTTCGGTAAAAATCATGATGTTGCAGTTCATAAGTCTCTTATTGTTGGTGATCCGAAGCCATAGTTCACTCATTTTGCTCGCCAGAGACCGTACATTAGCAAGGAAAATACTGGGTAGCGATAGCCGGTGCGGTGTTAGCTTTAGCTTAGCTCTTAGCCCACCGCGTTTACCCCTCCTTTGTTTACGATCTTTACGCCGCCTGCGAGCACTTCCGGTCGGCCGGGAAGCCTGCCGAGCGTCGGGAGTTCTCCAGAGCTCCGGGATGAGACGTAGGTTGCTGATAAAAAGGTCGTTATCGTTGCTTTGTAATAAAAAGGTCGTTATCGTTGCTTTGTATCATCCAAATTCATCCAAATTACCAAGATGTATGGGCATTGGATATTTAAATGGAATAACTGCTTTTAGTGAGCTTGGCTGCAGTGAAGAAGAGACGGTCACAGCTTCTAAACTTTCACACCTGGAGGGCAGGTATTATTTTATTTTGAATTTTTTTTATATTATCATTGTGTGGTGCTGAAATGAAATTGTAATGAGATTTTTTATGACTATATAGAGCCTGTGGTAATTTCTACGTCTATGACTGCTGTAATTACTCTCTCCACCCTTATACTGGCCTACAGAAAACATCTGACTGTTTTGTTTAGCCTTCAGGAGATGAGGAGCCCAATGTGGACATGGATGAAATCACTGACCTCAGAAACAGTATGGAAGTGACTAGGAGGATAAAGACTTTATCTCTTTAACTGTAGTTATCAATAACTTTATGGTGGTAATGGTTTTCATCTAAAACCATTTAACAGTATAGACTGGGACGAGGTGGATGGGACTCAGTGACACATCAGATGAGGACTTCGTCCCTGGTCTTTGTATACGGTAGGTTATTTTGTAGCGTTTTCTGATGCATAAACAATTCAAAACATTGTTCTTCACCAAGTTAAAGAGTGACACAAAACTTTCTAAATTATGTTGATAAAGTAATTTAACAGTACATTCACTCTGAACAAAAACATGTATACGATAGCACACATTGCTTTTTAGTGAGTTGTGTTATTTCTTTAATCATTTTGGCCTTTGCTGGTGTATTGAATTTTCCACATAAAACAATTCCTTTCTTGAGTGGGATTGTTTTCACTTTTTCTATCCCAGGACTGGTGCAGCTCTGAAATCATGTATATGTGTTGAAAGTCTGCCTGCCATCGGTGTGGATGAGACGGTCCATGACATCCAAGGCAACGCAGAGACGCCACCACCACGTCAGACAGACGCCATACCTCCAAACGTCCCTCCACCACTGAGGGTTCAGTGTGAAGAAGACATCATGGGGAAGCGTGCCTTCGTAGTGGATGAAGACAATCTGAAACAACTGGCTTCGTTCCTTGTGCTGCCAGTTAGCAGATGCCCATACATGTGCAAGGTAATGATGACAGACATTGTTTATTATCAGTACTGTTGATGCCACCCTTGTGTACTTTCTGTACCTGTGAATATATGCAGACCGTAAACAGATATAACTTAAAAAATAACTGTAACCAATAGGTTGCTGGGATGCGATGCAAATGTCATCCACCCTATGATGTCTGCATCCATGGAAGGGGATCAGCAAGCATTATGGACTGGGTGAGTTACTGCAGTCGACTTTTTTAATTCTCAGTTGTAATTGAGGCCCAAAAAGTAGTTGTGTATCTGTACTCTTGGTATAACACTGACCTTTTCTGCATGGTACATGGCAATAAAATTCAATGAAAACATCAAACTATGTCATAACATTGTGCTTTTATTAATATAAATGATTGTTTGGATGTAAAATCACTTCACCATCACTAAATGTTTTGTACGTCTCTGTATTCAGACATGTGCACAAGGCCGTCTTATCTGGAGATGGAACTCACAACCCACACTCAAGTTTGGGATGCAAGCCGGAGATTTCATGATGGCATCTGATGTTCAACCATCAGGGAATAACTACAGCAAAGTTGCCCTATTATTTAGATTTATGAATATAGGGTTTGTGGCCCGGAAGACATTTCACATCATCCAGAACACCTGCTGTGTGGACAGTATCAAGGATAGCTGGATGGAGCAAAGACGGGAGATAGTAAACAGGATCAAAGACAGAGATGTGGTGCTAATCGGTGCATTTTTGTTTATTTCATTTGGGGGTGGGTTTGATGTGGAGAGATTATTTTTATGTATTATTTTTTTCATAAACTCACAGCTAATTAATTTCAGTCTGTGTCTATAGCCGATGGGAGGATGGACAGCCCCGGTCACTGTGCTCAGTGCTGTACACGGCTACGGACCATGAAAACAAAGACATCATTTCAGTTCGGCCTGTTGACAAGCGTCAGACTGACCACAGCTCCGTTGTCATGGAGAAGAAGGCCTTCATGGATGCCATGACCCAACTCCTCACAGAAGTGAAGGTGGTCTAAGTGTGCACTGATGTCCATTCACAGATCTCGGCACTCATGGGTAAGTGGATATGAAAATGCCATAGCTGAATATTTTAATTAGTGATGTAATTAAAAATGCAATCTCTGTCATTCAGACCGTGGCATTTTTCCTGGTGTCAAGCAAAGCTTTGACATGTGGCATGGGGCCAAGAATCTTGCTAAAAGGATCTCATCTGTAAGTCTTGCAAATCATTACAATATCCTAACTATCAAGAAATGAATTATGTAAAATAAAGATGGATTTGTGTATGTACTCCTCAGGCAGCTAAAACAAAGGGGCAGGCTGTATTGCTTCTGCTCGTGATATCGTCAATCATTTTTGGTGGTGCTGTAACAAAGCTGCAACGCATGACGACTTCATGGTAGGTGCAACATTTCTTGTATTACTGACACAAGTAATTGTGCTACCAGTCTTTACCTATCAATGACTTTGTTAAGAAATTATTATCCTTGATGTGCAGTTTTTTTCTTTGTTGGAGACAAAATGGTTAATACAGCTGTTATTGTTATCATTGAGCCCCAATATTAAAATAAGGGTATCATAATTTATTCCTAAGTAAATTTAGTGCACACCAGACGTCACTTGACTTCTTGAGCCCTTTAACAGTTGAATTTAAAATTGGATCAAGGGCTTCTCAAGTAGAAAACCGTAATATTTTATTTCACCTCTTTTTAGAAATTGTGGCTTGGCCTTCTCCACCATGTGGTGAACGAGCACAAATGGGTGGAAGGACAATGTCTACATGAGGCACTGGAGAACGGCTCCACCAAATAATGGCTGGAAAAAGGCTCAGTGGCTTTCCAGGTCCTCACCGATATCGTGATGGACAAGGAGTGGTTGCGGACAGTCCAGAAGTACTTGACCTTTAGGTGAGTACGATGGACATTGATGCCAACAGAAGGAAAAAGGACAGTCATTAATATGAATGTGTTCTCACAGATCAGCTCCAGACCTTGAGGCTTTTGTAAATCACATTCTAATGTATGCCAGCAAAAGGTTCTTCTTTACCCCACCTGTGCAGAAGATGAGGCCCGGACCCTTTTAGCTGCACTGGACTAGAACCAGCACAGGGACCGTCCGGTGAGGAAGACCGTCAACGGCAAACCAATGTAAATTTTGTGCCACCAGAACATTTTACACACAAAAATCTATAAACCTTAATACTTGGATGATAAATATAAAATGTCTTTTTTTGTGGGGTGATTTATTAATTTGAAACCATTTTGGAAATTTTACAGAAACGATTGTTTTTCTTAATATTTAGTGAATACTCTGGTACGTCCATCCAGTCACATTTATTTATCAGTTTTCAAACTGAATTAATTACTAATATGAATTTCCTGATATTTGATCAGTTCACTCAACAGTCACACGGGGGGAAGATGCCTACATCTGACTTTGTTTTCAAATTCTGATATTTGGGAGACAGACTATTTCTACTTTTGAGAATAGTCAACATTTTCTTTTGCCCATCCATCCATCCATCCATCCATCCGTCCATCCTCAACAGCTTTTCTGGGGATCTGGGTCATGGAGGCAGCAGTCCAAGTAGAGCAGCCCAGACTTCCGTCTCTCCAGCCACCTTCTACAGCTCTTCAGAGGGGACACCAAGGTGTTCCATGCCAGCTGGGAGTCATAGTCTGCCCCGTGGTCTCATCCTCGGGGGTCGTGTTCCAAACACCTGAAGTAGGAGGCGTCCTGATCAGACGCCAAAACCACTTCTGCTGGAGGCTTCCTATTGTTAAAATGGAGTTTTTCCTCTGCACCGTGGCTAAGTGATCCTCACAGGGGATCACCTGATTGTTGAGGTCTTTCTGGAATTGTGGGGTGTTTGTCCAACACTTCAGAGTTCTATGAGCTGACTTTTGCTGTGAATTGGTGCTATATAATGAAGCTGAATTTAAAAAAAAGCCCTGTTTTTCATAGACAACTTTAGTTGAGGTTGATTTGTTTTATAACATTATATTAGTACACTGTAAGAAAATGTAATATTGCTGAGAATCGTTAACCTTTTATAAAACACTAACAAAACTTTAAGATAATACAGCAATCCAATATAAATTTAAATATGTAAAGAATTCTTTTTTGTAGATATTATGAGGACTATGACCAGTGATTTTGTGTCAGATTGGATAATTGATGTGCTTATTTTCTGAAATGCACTGACTTTTTTACACTATGAGAATCCGTTTGAAAACAGCTGGAGTATTACTGCACTACAAATAATTTCAAAAAGTGAGCTTATTGAAGAGAATGCTCTGCATATGTCTGATCAGGTATGTATAACTGAAGTTCTCAATAATTTCACTAGGCTGTACAAAGGTTGACAGTATTTCAGCTGTGCATTGAGGATAGGTAAACCATCACTTGGTAAATCTGTAACAATGAATCAACAAAACACTTTACATATAAATGAGAAAAGGCACAAACAACGTCATGCATACATTTTACAATAATTTATTTTAATAACATAATATTTCTGCTGCACATTCACCAGCCATAATGCTCTGCACTGTGTGTCTATATATATATACATTTATGGTAATATGGACATATGTTTACTAGATGTTGTTTTTTTCTTGCCTTCTGATTGTTGCTCTGAGTGTTGCTATCCCTATGCTGTTGCAATCCTGGAATTTCCCCATTGTGGGACTAATAAAGGCTTATCTTATCTTATCTTATCTTATCTTATCTTATCTTATAACATGAACAATAACAGTAATATAAAACAACAAAATAACAATTGTCATGTGCTGGCGAGCGCTCACCCCCCCTTCCTGCTCACCAGTCTCCTCATCAGACGCACCTGCTGATTCCTGTTGGTCCAGCGTTTATAAGGAAGCGCTCTTCAGTGATTCAGCGCTGGATCGTTTGGGTATATTGCTCAGCTGACAGCTCTCTTAAGCGGTTGTGTATTGATGACCTTGCCTTACACACTTCCTCTTCCACCTCTTCTAGGTTGCTGAACACGTAGCGGTGCGTCTCAGGGGATTTGGTGCGCTCGCCAGCCCGTTGCTCCACCTCTACACTGCTCATCCTCTCCACCCAGTCAAACCTCACCAACCTTACCCAACCGGCAGTTCTCACCTGCTGGTTCTTCTCTTTTGCTGGGTTCTTTGCTGGTCTCTCATCACCTTCGGCCTAAGTGGTTTAATTAGATTTCCTTTATTTCTCCATTCCTCCCTAATCAGTCTCATCTATCCTCCGCAGGGCTCCTGCTTATCTGGTGAGTGACTGACTTTTTCAACAAGTGTGCAATTTGGAAAATTCTAATAAAAGGTCAAATGTCTTCTGTGTGTTCTCTTGGGGATTGCACTTTGCACTCAGGTTGCTTGTCCAGTCAATATGACAACGATAATATAAAACAATAAATCAAATTTAAATGAAAGAAAATGAAACAGAACCAGCAAATAACTTGCCATCTCCTGGTTTTTGATGGTCTGATGATGCACCTTGTACCATGGACGTACATGTGGACCTGTCACAGACCAGGAGCATGAGCTAGCAACCTGGAACAAACCTTGTGTATTGTCCGAACGGATAAGGGTAACGGTCCCTGATTGCCCACACACAGCAACTGGGGATGACCAACCGGTTTCCCTGGCCCAGAGAGCCATGCTGCCAAAATATAAAATGCCTATAGGCAGCATAAAGGTACTCCTGGTTGTCATCTCCAGGCTCTCTTGCCAGCATGATGACCAGCAAGTCCTCCCTGTACTTCCTGTGAATACGCAAGTTGGCTTCATCAAGGCAGTACAGGGAGAAGTGTGGTTGCTGGCTAATACACTGAATTGGCTCCTGGCCGCAGCACTTCCTCTCCCGATCTGTGGGCATGTCCCTACAGTTGCCACATGTACACCATGGCACACATGGCAGATCAATCGGTGATGGTGCACCATGCCGTCTTTGGTGCATCATCAGGGCATCCAAACCAACCCTGGGTGCCTGAGAAAAAGCTCCCTGCCAAACTCACTGTACTCCTCCAGGGTCATAGAGTTGAGGAGCTCCTGAGAAGACAGATATAACAAAAAAAATTAGTACGGCTTTAAATAGAATCATTTCGGTAAAAATAAAATATTGTGTATCCAGTTCAAATAATTTTTGATATGATGACAAAAAAGTGCTGTGATATGATGCAAATGATCCAGAAAATGAATTTATACAAACCTCTGTCCTAACCCTTCTCTCCTCTTGCAGAGCCAAGATTCTCTCTTCCTCCTCTCCATCTTTCTGTCTGCCTCTGCATCCTCTACCTCTGCCTCTTCCTCTTCTTCATCCTCCTCCGCTACTCCTTCTTGCTCTTTTCTGACCTCTTTGTGGTCCTACTATCTGTCTATCCTAGGATGAAAACAGACTGTTATGCCAACATTATAACTGGACTGCACAAACCAAAACAAAGCCTGCAGTTTCACACTTCCATGTTAATTCATCACACTGCTACCACAGATTCATCTATATGGTCACTGTCTCTGTGCCTTACTCCTCTGGTTCTCTGCCCCCTCCTTCCTCTCCCTCTGCCTTGACCACGGCTAACGTCAGTCAAGCTGGCATCTGAGGTATCTACCTCTGGCTGCAGAATAAGGCAATGGATTAGCCATAGCAACAGCTCATTTTAAAACAGCATAAAGCGCTGAACATAAACAAACCACAAGAGTGTGTTGCTGTCATATCCAGTTGAGCGCACGCCCCCTCCTTCCTGAGAACAGATTCCCCAACTCCACAGGCAATCGCAACAACTGCGTGATTGGACGCACCTGCCACTTCTGCCTCGCCAGCGCTTAAAGGACCACCAAGCGGAGGCTTCAGTGCTGGTTCGTTGCTTATACTGTCTAGCTAATTGCAAGCGAGTTGAAAAATTGTATTTTGAGGATAACCCAATTAATTCCCCTTTCTTCTCCTTTTCTCAGGTTGCTGCCATCAGTGTGGTGCGTCTTCGGGGATTGTTGTGCACTCACCTGCCCCATCATCCTCACCCCTCTTCAGCAGCCTATCTCCACCCGGTCAGACACCACCCAACTCCTTCCCAATCCTTCTCCAGCCAGCTTCATTCCACTGCTTCATCTATTACTGCTGTCTCTCTGTCGGGTTCTCTGCTCGGCTCACATAAGTGGCAATTTGTCTACCCACTTCCCTAGCCACCATCCTCCACTAATTCGCTCTCGTCTGTCCCCACAGGCTGAGTCTTCCTCTGGCGAGGGACATTTTCCATAGCTGTGCTTCTTATTTTTTGAAATTAATAAACTGTTCACTGTGTCGAGTGTTTTCTCTGGTGTGGTTCCCTACATGTGAGCTGATCCTTCAATCAATATGACAGTGACAGCATACCTGCACAAAACGCTCAACCAACAGCAAAGTCCTTAAAGTCAGCTACAGTTTTACCATGGTTACATTATCAAAATTATGTAATTATCAGGTTCAATCACGTCTGTGAAACGCTAGCATTACTATGAATTATTAATAATTATATGACAGTAAATTAAAGTAAAATGTTGAATGGAAATATATATCAAAGAAGACTTGATTAGAATCACTGGACACTAAACCCCAAAAGATTCATCGCTTGACATGATTTTACTGGCTCGTAATCACACTGAAACTGATTTCCATACAGTCTGCTGCTGCCTGTTGATGCTCATTTCCAGAGCGTTTGTGTCTCTACCTGGCAACCCGTACAATGTTATCATGAGGCAACAGTGAGTGCAGCACCTACTGGCCAGGAGGTCAGAATGTTATCTCTTGCACCTTTAAGGTACATAAAATGCAACATTTATGTAGGGGTAACTCTGTAATAATGAAAACAAATATAACATTTTATGCTCCGTTATATTTCAGAATTCATATTACCCAACAATTTTACACAGTGGACCTTTAACATAAACACACCAGAACATGAGTCAGCTTCATGAGCACAGTGAAAAAGGTGAAATTAGAAAAAAATTTTCTTACACAAATAATTTACCCTGATTACTCTCAGCAATCTTCACTTATCTGATTTTATTCTGATGCTGTTTTAACATCATTTCATAGATTATTCAGCTTCCTATTTTATAAATTAACTAGATTCTTTTCAAGTTTAGTATTAAAAATTAGAGTATCATCTGCATAAAGTGATTTTATTAGAATTGACTGTGATATTCCTTAATATAGATTTCTTTTTATGTCAAGGGTAAAAAAAAATGTGTGTTTTACAGCAGCGTTTCAAATATAATATGTTCTCTGTATAGCCCTATATCCATCACATGAATCACACAAAGTGCACAAAATATAAGGACAAATTGAAGAAACATTAATTATATCCACAAAGTCCCCAAAGTCCTGAAAGGTAATTTTTTTGGTATTACTGTATTTTTTCCACAAGTTAGTCCACTGAAAAATGACTTGTGACATAAATTTTATTTTACTTTTCATTATGTTTAGTTTAGTTTTTTTTTTACTTTTTAGTTTTCTTTTAAATTCTTATGTGTTTATTTTGCAACTTGCTGTAATGCTTTAATTTTTTTATGTAAAGTCCTTTGAATTGTCTTGTACATGAAATGTGCTATACAAATAACTTGCCTTGCCTTGCCTTTAATGAAATTACTGTATTTATACCCTTTGTGTTTTTAGAATCTTTCAAGTTGTTATAAGTGTGTTAATTGTCAAAAAAAATGTATTAATTTAATAATGTCATGGTGTGATATGGGTGAGATTAATTTTCATATAATGTATGAATTTAAAACACATTGGACTGGACTTTTAATAAAGGCCTGCAACTTTGAAATTTAATTACCTTAGTTTTATTTGTGAGTTAATAGCTGTCGTTCTCATTCATGTTTGAAAAAATTACTTGTCAAACCAACTTTATTCCTATGTTTTATTTGAAATGAGTTAAATTCAAAGAAATATAAAATTGTTATGCAATTAAACGCACAAAGTGCATTTTGTTTTTTTACTGTATTATGTTTATGTAGTGCCTATATATTAATTTGTTTTTAATTTGTAAATGATAGTATGAAAAATAATCAGGCTTGGTTCATAAAACACATATTTAAACTTGTTCATAAATTCTTTCTGAGTAAATCAAAATATTGGTAATACAGTATCTCACAAAAGTAAGTACCCCCCTCACATTTTTGTAAATATTTTATATTTTCATGGGACAACACTGAAGATATGACACTTTGATACAATGTAATGTAGTCAGTGTACAGCTTGTTTAACAGTGTAAATTTGCTGTCCCCTCAAAAAAACTCAACACACAGCCATTAATGTCTAAACCTATGGCAACAAAAGGGAGTACACACCTAAGTGAAAATGTCCAAATTGTGTCCAAAGTGTCACTATTTTGTGTGACCAACATTATTTTCCAGCACTGCCTTAACTCTCTTGGGTTTGGAGTTCACTAGAGCTTCACAGGTTGCCACTGGAATCCTCTTCCACTCGTCCATGGCGACATCATGGTGTTAGAGACCTTGTACTCCTCCA
Organism: Pholidichthys leucotaenia; assembly: GCA_020510985.1. Lineage (NCBI taxonomy): Eukaryota > Metazoa > Chordata > Actinopteri > Cichliformes > Pholidichthyidae > Pholidichthys > Pholidichthys leucotaenia. Next base: position 444,411,453 of record CM035839.1, on the reverse strand, counting down.
CCTTCCGTTTGAAGATGCCCCACAGATGCTCAATAGGGTTTAGGTCTGGAGACATGCTTGGCCAGTTCATCACCTTTACCCTCAGTTTCTTTAGCAAGGCAGTGTTCACCTTTGAGGTGTGTTTGGGGTTGTTATCATGTTGGAATACTGCCCTGCGGTCCAGTTTCCAAAGGGAGAGATCATGCTCTGCTTCAGTATGTCACAGTACATGTTGGCATTCATGGTTCCCTCATTGAACTGTAGCTTGCCAGTGGCGGCAGCACTCATGCAGCCCCAAACCATAACAATCCCACCACCATGCTTGACTGTAGGCAAGGCACACTTGTTCTTGTACTCCTCACCTGGTTGCTGCCACACACACTTGACACCATCTGAATCAAATAAGTTTATCTTGGTCTCATCAGACCACAGGACATGGTTCCATTAATCCATGTCCTTAGGCTGCTTGTCTTACTGTTTGTGGGCTTTTTTGTGCATCGTCTTTAGAAGGGGCTTCCTTCTGAGACACCAGCCATGCAGACCAATTTGATGCAGTGTGCAGCTTATGGTCTGAGCACTGACATGCTGACCCCCCACCCCTTCAACCTCTGCAGAAATGCTGGCAGTACTCAAACGTCTATTTTCAAAAGACAGCCTCTGGATAGGACGCTGAGTACGTGCACTCATCTTCTTTGGTTGACCATGGTGAGGCCTGTTCTGAGTGGAACCTGTCCTGTTAAACCACTGCATGGTCTTGGCCACTGTGCTGCAGCTCAGTTTCAGGGTGTGGGAAATCTTCTTATACTCTTCTTATAGTCAATCTTAATGTAGAGCAACAATTCTTTTTTTCAGATCCTTGGAGAGCTCTTTGTCATGAGGTGCCATGTTGAACTTCCAGTGAGCAGTATGAGAGTGTGAGAGTAATAACACCAAATTAAACACACCTGCTCCTCATTCACACCTAAGACCTTGTTACACTAACGAGTCGCATGACACCGGGGAGGGAAAATTGCTAATTGGGCACAATTTGGACATTTTCACTAGGGGTGTACTCACTTTTGTTGCCAGCAGTTTAGACATTAATAGCTGTGTGTTGAATTATTTTGAGGGGACAGCAAATTTACACTGTTAAACAAGCTGTACACTGTCTACTTTACATTGTATCAAAGTGTCACATCTTCAGTGTTGTCCCATAAAAATATTTATAAAAATGTGAGGGGTGTACTCACTTTTGTGAGATACTGTATATTAAACATAATTCCAAACAGTTTTACTATATAAAAGATCTAAATTATGTAATTAAAGAAAATCAAATAGATACAAAAGCTGATCTACTGCAAGTCAGTCTATTTGGAGTGTCATAAAGAACATTTCCCACCAAGGAGACAGAAGATTTAGTCTAAAGTAAGAGTAACAATTTTCCCATCACTGTAACAGCAACATGAACTTTATTCCCTTGTTTTACTTTTTGGATTAACAGGAAGAGAAACGAAAATACCATTAAAATAAAAAAAGTTATTGCAATGGCAAATAATTAGCTAAGAAATTGAGACAAACTTTATAAATCACATAAAAGAGGATTTTGTTTCAGTTACTAATTTAATAGTAATGAAATTATCCAAACAACATTAAATACTGTGAACTTTAACTCTATTAAAAATGCTAAAAATAAAAATGAATCAAGAAAACCACTTTATGTAATAGAACAGTTCAAAAAATTCCATCCATCCATCCATTTTCTACTACTTTTCCGGAGGTCCAGGTCACGGAGGCAGCAGCTCAAGCAGAGAAGCCCAGACTTCTCTCTCCCCGGCCACCTGCTCCAGCTCTTCAGAGAGGATATCAAGACATTCTCAGGGCAGCTGGGAGACATAGTCTCTCCAGAGTGTCCTGGGTCTGCCCTGGCATCTCCTCCTCGTTGGATGTGCTCGAAACACCTCAAGTGGGAGGCATCCAGGAGGCATCCTGATCAGATGCCCAAACCATCTCAGCTGGCTCTTTTCAATGTGGAGGAGCAGCTGTTCTACACTGAGCCTCTCCCAAATTACTGAACTCCTCACCCTACCTCCAAGGGTGAGTCTAGCAATCCCATGGAGAAAGCTCATTTTAGCCACTTGTATCCGCAATCTCACTCTTTCGGTCATTACACAAAGTTCATGACCATAGGTGAGGGTAGGAACACAGATTGACCGGCAAATCGACAGCTTTGCTTTAGTGCTCAGCTCCCTCTTCACCACAACAGACCGGTACAACGTCCGCATCACTGCAGAGGCTGCGCCAATCCATCTGTCAATCTCACGCTTCATTCTCCCCTCACTTGTGAATGAGACCCTGAAATACATGAGCTGCTCCACTTGGGGCAGGAGCTTGTCTGCAACCCGGAGAGGACAATTCACCTTTTTCTGGGTGAGGACCATGGACTCGGACTCGGACTCAGACTTGGAGGTGCTGATTCTAATCCCAGCTGCTTCACACTCAGTAGCAAACGGTCCCAGTAAGACCTTTAGGTCATTGCTTGATGAAGCCAAGAGAACAACATCATCCGCAAAAAGCAGAGATGAAGTCCTATGGTCACCAAGCATAACACCCTCCAATCCTTGGCTGTGTCTAGATATTTTGTCCATAAAAATTATGACCAGGGTTGGTGATAAAGGGCAGCCCTGGCAGAGTCAAACTGTCATAGGAAACATGTCTGACCGGGAGTTGGCAATATGAACCAAACTCTTGCAACAGTCGTATAGAATCAGAATTCAGAATCAGAATCAGATTTATTGCCATTGTTCATGTAGTACACAAACTAGGAATTTGTCTCGGTGCAATGCTGCAACATTAAACATGATAAAATAAAATAAATAAACTATACATGCAATAAAGTGTAGAATAAGAGTGAGTAATACTAGTCAGCAGTTTAAATATATTAGCGAGCAGCAGATAATGTGGAGAACCATATAGTGCAGTCGGTAATGCAGGAAAAAAACAGTGATGATTGACATGAGTCTGGTTGAGCTGCTGTACATAGTGCACGAGAGTCAGTAAGTCACTTAGTGTTCAGCAGTCTGATGGCAGAGGGGAAGAAGCTGTTCATGTGACGGGAGGTTTTAGTCTGGATGGACCGAAGTCTTCTACCTGAGGGGAGAGGGGCAAACAGTACGTGACCAGGGTGTGAGGGATCGGCCATGATCTGGCCAGCACGCCTCCGGGTCCTGGAGATATACAGATCCTGGAGAGATGGGAGCTTGCAGCCGATCACCTTCTCAGCAGTGCGCACGACACGCTGCAGCCTTAGTCTGTCCCTGGCAGTGGCTCCTGCGTACCACACGGTTATGGAGGTGGTGAGGATGGACTTGATGATGGCTGTGTAGAACTGCACTAACATCTTGGTGGGTAGCTTGAGCTTCCTCAGCTGCCGCAGGAAGAACATCCTCTGCTGGGCCTTTTTGATGAGGGAGCTGATGGTCGGCTCCCACTTGAGGTCCCTGGTGATGGTGGTGCCTAGGAAGCGGAAGGAATCAGCAGTGGTGATGGGAGAGCCTGTGAGGGTGAGGGGGGGGCAGAGGGGTTGTGACTTTCCTGAAGTCCACAATCATCTCCGCTGTCTTCAGAGCGTTCAGCTGCAGGTTGTTGTTGTTGCACCAGGACGCCAGCTGGGCCACCTCCCTCCTGTAGGCGGACTCGTCGCCATTGGAGATGAGCCCGATGAGGGTGGTGTCGTCCGCAAACTTGATCAACTTGACAGACTGGTGGCTGGAGGTGCAGGAGTTGGTGTAAAGGGAGAAGAGTAGGGGGGAAAGTACACAGCCCTGGGGTGATCCGGTGCTGATGCTAGCAGAGTCTGAGACAGTCTTTCCCAGCCGCACATGCTGCCTCTGGTCCGTCAGGAAGTCGGTGATCCACCTGCAGAGGGAGTCAGGCACGTTGAGCAGGGACAGCTTGTCCCGGAGCAGATCGGGGCGGATGGTGTTGAATGCGGAGCTGAAGTCCACAAACAGGATCCTGGCGTAGGTTCCCGGGGAGTCCAGGTGCTGCAGGATGGAGTGGAGGGCCAGGTTGACTGCGTCGTCTACAGTAGCAGTTTGCCTACTGTTGGCTCGGTAGGCAAACTGCAGCGGGTCCAGGAGGGGGGTGGTGATGGACTTGAGGTGGGGCAGGACCAGGCGCTCAAAGGACTTCATGACTACAGAGGTGAGCGCCACAGGTCTGTAGTCAATTCAATTCAATTCAATTCAACTTTATTTATATAGCGCCATTTCACAACAACAGTCATCTCATAGCACTATCAACTGTAGGGGGGACCCCCACAGTTGCAGAAAGACCCCAGCAATCAGGCGATCCCCTGTGAGCAAGCACTTGGCGACGGTGGAGAGGAAAAACTCCCTTTTAACAGGAAGAAACCTCCAGCAGAACCAGGCTCAGGGAGGGGCAGTCATCTGCTGCGACTGGCTGGGGGGTGAGGGGATAGAGAAGAAGAAAAGAGCAGACATGTAGAGAGCAAACAGCATGATGGGGACTCAATCTATGGGAGAGAACAAACAAATGTTAATGACCAGCAAAAAAAAAAAATATTTCATAGAGAGTGAGGAAAGGAGTGAGGCCCAGTGCATTACTGGAGGTCCCCCGGCTGACTAAACCTATTAGCAGCATAACTAAGGGAGGGTTCAGAAACACATGATCCCTCCCTAATTGTAGGCTATATCAAAAAGGTAGGTTTTAGCCCTATTCTTAAAAACAGAGATCGAGTCTGACTCCCGAATCCAGATTGGCAGCTGATTCCACAGGAGAGGAGCTTGTTAACTGAAGGCTCTGCCTCCCATTGTACTTTTGGAGATTCTAGGTATTACAAGTAATCCTGCATTTTGGGAGCGTAGTGCTCTGTTAGGATGATACGGTAGTATCAGATCTTTTAAATAAAAAGGAGCCTGATTGTTTAGAGCTTTGTAAGTAAGAAGAAGGATTTTAGACTTAATTCTAAACTCTATGGGAAGCCAATGAAGGGAGGCCAGAACCGGAGAGATATGATCTCTCTTTCTAGTACCTGTTAAAACTCTTGCTGCAGCATTTTGGATCAGCTGAAGACTTTTTAAAGATGTTTTAGGACAGCCTGATAATAAAGAATTACAATAATCTAATCTCGAGCTAACAAAAGCGTGGATCAGCTTCTCAGCATCACTCTGAGACAAGATGCTCCTAATCTTGGCAATATTACGCAAATGATAGAAGGCAGTCTTAGAAACAAATTTAATATGTGAATTGAAGGACAAATCCTGATCAAAAATAACTCCAAGGTTCCTCACAGAGCTATTAAGAGAAAGAGTAACTGCATCCAAACTGAAAGTTTGATTTGGAAAGGAATTTCTAAGGTTTTTTGGACCAACAAGAATGACTTCAGTCTTATCTGAATTTAATAGCAGGAAATTACAAGTCATCCAAGCTTTGATTTCCTTAAGACAGGCTTCTAACTTGGCTAATTGATTAGTATCATCTGGCTTCATTGACAGGTATAATTGTGTGTCATCTGCATAACAATGAAAATGTATACAGTGCTTTCTAATAATGTTGCCTAACGGAAGCATATATAAACTAAAAAGAGTAGGGCCTAGCACAGATCCCTGTGGAACTCCATGACTAAGCTTTGAGCTGAAAGAAAACTCATCATTTACATGAACAAACTGGAACCTATCAGATAAATAAGATCTAAACCACTGCAACGAAGTTCCATTAAGTCCAACATAGTGTTCTAATCTATCAAGTAGAATATTATGATCAATAGTATCAAAAGCTGCACTAAGATCTAAAAGGACAAGTACAGAAACTAGTCCATTATCAGATGCAATGAGGAGGTCGTTAGTGACCTTCGCTAAGGCTGTTTCAGTACTATGATGGATTCTAAACCCAGACTGAAACTCTTCAAGTAAACCATTTCCCTGCAGGTGGTCAAATAATTGCGTAGCAACAACTCTTTCTAAGATTTTTGAAATGAAAGGGAGATTAGAGATTGGTCTATAGTTAGCTAAAGCTCCTGGATCTAGCGTTGGCTTTTTGAGTAAGGGTTTAATTACAGCCGTTTTAAAAGCCTGCGGTACATGGCCTAAAGTCAATGAAGAATTGATTATATGAAGAATAAAGCTCCCAATAAGTGGGAAGACTTCTTTAAATAACCTGGTAGGAATAGGGTCTAAAAGACAAGTTGAAGGTTTGGATGAGGAAACTATTTTGTCTAACTCACAAAGGTCGATTGGAGTAAACTCATCAAGACAGACATCAATAGAAGGAGTTGTAGTAGTTACAGTATTTAAGTTAACTGTGGGAAGAATCTGATTGATTTTATCTCTGATGGATGAAATTTTATTATTGAAAAAGTTCATAAAGTCCTGACTAGTAAGCTCTAAGGGGATGCTAGGATTGACAGAGTCCTGACTCTTTGTCAACCTGGCTACAGTACTGAAAAGAAACCTGGGATTATTCTTGTTCTCTTCTATTAATGCAGAGTAATAACTCGTTCTAGCTTTTCTAAGAGATTTTTTATAAATTAAAAGATGATTTCTCCAAGCTAAATAGATTTCATCTAAATTAGTAGAGCACCATTTTCTTTCTAATTGACGAGTCTTCTGTTTTAAGCTACGAGTTTCTGTGTTGAACCAAGGAGTTAAAAATCTCTGATTAGACTTTTTCTTTTTTAAGGGGGCCACCAAGTCTAGAGCCTGATGCAGAGAAGCTGAAACACTATCCACCATGTTATCAATTACAGAAGGAGCAAGCTGTCTATAGCTTATTTCCGTTGTGTTGACACATGGCATAGAGGAAACAATCTGCATAAATTTGGAAACAGCATCATCTGAGAGGCATCTACTGTGATAATATTTTTCTTTAGGAGCCAAATAGTCAGAAATAGTAAAATCAAAGGTTAACAGACAATGGTCTGACAGTACAGGGTTATGAGGAGACACTACAAGATTTTCTATTTCTATGCCATATGTCAGAACAAGGTCCAATGTATGGTGGAGGTAATGAGTAGAATTTCCTACTTTCTGAGAAAACCCAATCGAGTCTAATATTCAATTAAAAGCCACATTAAGGCAGTCACTATCTACATCCACATGTATATTAAAGTCCCCTACTATAATTATTCTATCAGATTTCAGCACTAAATCAGCTAAAAAATCAGCAAATTCAGATAAAAATTCTGAATAGGTTGATGGGGGACGATAAACTATGGCAAATAAAATTGGGTTTAACCTGAAATTGCTAAAGTGCCCAACACTGAGGACCAGGCCCTCAAAGGAATTATAACATGTTTTTTGCTTTACATTAACTAGTAATTTGGAATGGTAAATTGTTGCTACTCCTCCTCCACGACCAGAACTTCTGGGATTTTGACAGTTTAAATAACCAGAGGGAGTTGATTCATTTAAACCAACATAATCCTCTTGTCCTAACCAAGTCTCTGTAAGGGAAATTAAATCAATCTGATGATCAATTAACAGATCATGGACTAACAGAGACTTGGGAGTTAGAGACCTAATATTTAATAAACCACATTTAATTTTTAAATTATGAGGAGGAACAGAGGCCAAATCATTCAATTTAGAGGCTTTATGTTTAATTTGAGTTTTACCAATATTTTGCTTTATCACTTTGGGATGCTTATACATTATATTTTTATTTACTTTGGAGGGAGCAGACAACGATTCTCTGATGGGGAAGTCAGGGGCTAAGCTGAGGGGTGGCGGATGAAGAGGAGCTGCAGAGAGGCGTGTAAGACTGTGACTCTGCTTCCTGGTCCCAACTCTGAGTAGTCACGGTTTTGGAAATTTGGATAAAAAAGATGCCAGATTGTTAGATAAATGAGAAGCACCATCCAAAGTGGGATGAATGCTGTCTCGTCTCATAAGACCAGGTTTTCCCCAAAAAGAGCTCCAATTGTCAATGTAGCCCACGTCATTTTTAGGACACCACACAGACAGCCAGCGGTTCAAGGATGACGAGCGACTAAACATGTCATCACTGGTCAGATTGGGGAGGGGCCCAGAGAATACTACAGTGGCAGACATCGTTTTTGCAAAGTCACACACCGATTTAATATTAAGTTTCGTGACTTCCGACTGCCGGAGACGGATGTCATTAATGCCGGCGTGAATAACAATTGTGGAATATTTAGAGTTACTTTTAGCCAGCATTTTCAAATTTGACTCGATGTCGCCTGCTCTGGCCCCAGGGATGCATGTGACTATGGCCGCTGGAGTCTCTAGGTTCACGTTTCTGACTACAGAGTCGCCAATGATCAGAGTTTTTTCCTCAGCGGGTGTGTCGCTGAGCGGGGAAAAACGATTAGAAACGTGAACAGGTTGGTGGTGAACCGGGGCTTTGCGACTAGGCTTCCTTCTCACCGTCACCCACCCAGTCTCCTCGCTGCTGAGGAGAGCCGGGGAACCGCTGACAGTGGGACCTAAGCTAGCTAGCTCCGCTGCAGCTAATGGGCGTCCGTCGAGATTAACTGGCGCAGACGGTGTTTCAATGCAGCGGAGCCGGGATTCCAAATCAGACAACCTCGCCTCAAGCGCCTCAAAAAGACAACATTTATTACATTTACCGTTATCACTAAAAGAGGCAGAGGTGTAGCTAAACATCTGACAGAGAGAGCACACCAGAGGAGGAGAGGAAAGAGAGGTAGTAGCCATAGCTAGTGGCTAGCTAGTGGCTGGAGAGCTGGAGAGCAAACCACACAGGCAGACAGCAAAACAGGAAGTGACGATACGTTACCACAAGGAAGTGACGATCCGGAGTCTGAGTCGTTAAGACCAGTGATCCGTGGCTTCTTGGGGACAGGGATGATGGTGGAGGATATAGGATATAGGACTCCTTCGGAATGATATAGGATATAGGGACCGGATAGCTCATAACAACGAGCCCCATAACCCACACTCATGCATCACCCCCCACAAGAGACCATGAGGGACACGGTTGAATGCTTTCTGCAAGTACAAAAAACACATGTGGACTGGTTGGGCGAACTCCCATGAAACCTTGAGGATTCTCGAGAATCTGATGTTCGACAAGAAGCTGGACTCTCCTCTTCACCCTGTCATAGACCGTCCAAGGGAGGCTGAGAAGTGTGATCCCCCTAAAGTTGGAACACTCCCTCCGGTCCCCCGTTTTAAAAAGAGGAACCAGCACCCCAGTTTGCCATGCCAAAGGCACTGTCCCCGACTTCCACGCGACATTGCAGAGACATGTCAACCATGACAGCCCCACAACATCCAGGGCCTTGAGGTACTCAGGGTGAGTGTTTCCCACTCCCTGGGGCCCATCCACCAAAGAGTTTTTTTAACCTCTTCAGCGACCTCAATCCCTGTGATGGGCAAGTTATCCCCCTCATCCCCAAGCCCTGCTTCCTCTATGGAAGGCATGTCAGTGGGATGGAGGAGCTCCTCAAAGTATTCCTTCCACTGCTCAACAATATCCCCAGTTGAATTCAGCAGTGCCCCATCTGCACCATACACAGTGTGGACAGGGAGCTGCTTCCCCCTCCTGAGTTGCCGAACGTTTGCCACAATCTCTTTGAGGCCGACTGAAAGTCTTGTTCAATGGCCTCACAAAACTCCTCCCACACCCGGGTTTTTGCTTCCACAGCCATCTGAGCTGCACTCCACTTGGCCTGAAAGTACACTTCAGCTGCTTCAGGAGTCCCACTAGCCAGCCAAGCTCGATAGGACTCCTTCTTCAACTTGATTGTCCCCCTCACCACTGGTGTCCAGTACTTGGTTTGGGAGTTGTCACCATGAGATGCACCAACAACCTTGCAGCTCTGGGCAGCTGCTTCAACAATGGAGGTGGATAACATGGCCCATTCAGACTCCATGGCTCCAGACTCCTTCGGAATGTAGTTGAGGTTCTTCCGGAGGTGAGAGTTGAAGACCTCCCGGAGAGGGCCCTCAACCAGATGTACCCAGCACACCCTATCTTTACATTTAGGTCTTCCAGGTCTGGGTGGCACCCGCCCCTGCCATCGGATCCAACTCATTATCAGGTGGTGATCAGTTGACAGCTCTGCACCTCTCTTTACCAGAGAGTTCAAGGCATGCGGTCGCAGGTCTGATGACACAATGACAAAGTCAATCATTGACCTGTGACCTAAGGTGTCCTGGTGCCATGTGCACATATGGACACCCTAATGCTTGAACATGGTGTTTGTTATGGACAAATTGTGGTTGGCACAGAAGTCCAATAACTGAACACCACTTGGGATCAGATCAGGCAGGCCATTCCTCCCAATCATGGCCCTCTTGGTTTCACTGCCATTGCCCACATGTGCATTGAAGTCCCCCAGTAGGACAATAGAGTCTCCAAGAGGAGAACTCTCAAGCACCCCAGTCAGAGACTCCAAAAAGGGTGGGTACTCTGAACCATGACTTGGGGCATAGACACAAATGATGGTCAGGACCCGTTTCCCGAACCAAAGGTGCAGAGAAACTACCCTTTCGCCCACCGGGGAGAACTCCAATGTCGAGGCAGCAAGGCGGGGTGATACAAGAATACCCACCCCTGCCCGTTGCGTCTCACCTGGGGCAACTCCAGAGTAGTCCAAGTTTCAGCCCCTCTGCAGGAAACTGGTTCCAGAACCGGAGCTATGCATTGAGGTGAGCCCATCTATATCTAGCCGGTATCTCTCAACCTTGTGCACAAGCTCCAGCTCCTTCCCCACCAGAGAGGTGACTTTCCACATTCCAAAAGCCAGTTTTGAAAGTCGGAGATCAG
>CM035839.1:444171363-444400626 GCA_020510985.1 Pholidichthys leucotaenia | reverse complement strand
GAGAAACATTAATAATATGCACCAAGTCCCCAAAATCCTGAAGAGTGATTTTATTGTTTTACTGCATTTTTTTTACAAGTTAGTTCACTGAAAATAACTTGTGACCTAAATTTTATTTTAATCAAATTACTGTATTTATATCCTTTGTGTTTTTAGATTCAAATTGTTATAAGTGTGTTAAATGTCAAAACATTTTATTAATTTGTAATTGATAAAACAATTTTAAATATGGCATGGTGTGATATGGGTGAGATTAATTTTCATATATTGTATGAATTTAAAACAAGTTGGACTGGACTTATAAGACATACCTGCAAGTATGAAATTGAATTGTCTTAGCTTTATTTGTGAGTTAATAGTTGTCGTTCTCAGTTATGTTTAAAAAAAATTATATGTCCAAGCAACTTTACTCATACGTTTTATATTAAATTAATTAAATCCAAAGAAATATAAAATTGTTATGCAATTAAATGCACAAAGTGATTTTATTTTTTAAGGGAGCATTTTTATGTAGTTCCTATATATTAATTTCTTTTTAATTCATAAATGATAGTATGTAAATTAATCAGGCTGTTATGAAGTGGAGCTCGGGGGAAAACACCAGGCGCACGCTTCTGTTGTTTCTAATTATGTTTTTCATTTTCTTCTTTTCAGGGCGTGGGTTTACTCCGGGATTTCTCCGGTTTCCTCCCACATGCCAAAAACATGCAAGTTAGGTTAATTGGCATCAAACTGGGGATTCTAAATTGTCCTTAGGTATGACTGTGAGAGTGAATGGTTGTCTGTCTCTCTGTGTTGGCCCTGCGATGGACTGGCGATCTGCCAAGGGTGTACCCTGCCTCTCGCCCAAAGACGCTAGGATTGCCCCCCCCCCCCGCGACCCGAAAGGGATTAAGCCAAAGAAGATGGATGGATGGATGGACACGCTGTTTGCAGATGTGTTTCGTTACTCACTGTAAACTATAAATCGATCGTTCGATCAATCGATCGTTGTTTGTTGTTATCTGGGTTTTCCTTTTTTCCTGTTTTTAGTTTCTTGTTATTTTATCTTAGTTTTGGTTTTACATGTCTCTGCATTATTTTGCATTTATCTTCCTGTTTATATTTGTCCTTGTCTGTTTGCCTTCTGTTAGAGTCTCAGTATTATTAGTTGCGTATTATTAGCTTTCCTCAGCTTCTCCCTCGGTGTATTCCAGCTCATGTATTGGTCCTTGATCTCCATTCATCATGGGTTTTGCCTTTTGTTCTGACAGTCTCTGCACTTCTGCCTATCAAGACCGGTTCGCGGGCTCTGACAGCTGTCAGCAGGATGTTAATTACGTTCACTCATGTTATCCACATCTGTCACCCATTAGACCATTTTCTCTGTTCCTATTTTAGACCTGCTACAAGGCTTTCTCCTTGTAGTAGGTCTTAAGGTGTAGACATTAATTCTATGTCTCCTTATTTTCCAGACAGAGTTCCCGTCTGTTATCATCCTCCGGGTGTTCCCCGTTCATTCGTAAGTGTGTGTGTTTGTTGTTTTTGCGTGAGTTTTGTTAATAAATGTGCAAACCCAAAGCTAGCGGTTGGCGTCCTCATTCCTGCCCTTGAAAAGGGCGATTTATGACACAGGCTTGGTTCATAAAACACATTTTTAAGCTATTTGTGAATTCTTTCTGAGTAAATGAAAATACTGATCATATATTAAGCATAATTCGAAACAGGCTGACTATATAAAATGTTTAAATTATGTAATTATAAAAATCAAACAGATACAAAAACTAATCTACTATAAGTCAGTCTATTTGGAGTGTCATAAAGAACATTTCCCACCAAGGAGACACACGATTTAGTCTAAAGTAAGAGCAACAATTTTCCCATCACTGTAACAGCAACATTAACTTTCTTCTCTTGTTTTACTTTTTGAATTAACAGGAAGAAAACAGAAATGACCATAAAAATAAAACATTATTGCAATGGCAAACAATTGACTGATAAGAAATGGAGACAAACTTTATCAATCAAATAAAAGAGGATTTTTTTCAGTTAGTGAGTTGATAATAATGAAATTATTCAAACTGAGCTGAAAGTGGACAGCAACAATTTGAGCAAAGACATTAATTCCTTTTGAGTGGAAATTGTCATGTTGTTCATATGGTTCATATGATGTATTACTGTGTGACATGGGTGGTGGCTCCATCTTTCCGGTTCTGCCACCACCCGGAGTATAAGAGGGCTGTGTGCAGAAGAGGGGAGGTCTCTTTGATCTCACCAATGCCTGACGGGAGCATCTACTCTGTACTGTAAGTCTAATAATAAAGTCGTGTTCTGTTGCACCTCCAACCTCATAATTGGTTCTCTGTTATGGACATAACATTTGGCGACGAGGATAAAGTTAGGGATGCTGGTGTATATACAATTCGGCCATTTTTGGAGTCTCCTGGAGAGCCTCTGGTCCCGTGTACGAGGTGGTTTGCCTCATTTCAAAATTACTTGGTGGCTTTGAACCTCGGTGAACTGAAGAACGTATGGGCTTGGGCAATTCTGGTCCATAATTTATGCATAGAGGGACAATTTGTTCTCAGCACCCTGGGTGAGAGCGATGGTTTTGAGAACGTGGTTGAGCTAATGGCGCATTATTTTCACACGCCTGAGAAAGTCACCATCTGGAGGATCCAGCTTTGACCACACTGTCACGCCGCGCCATTCATCAGCGGCGCCACCTGCTCACGCACCTGATCCTCATCAGCGGCGAGGGATAAAAGCCGTCTCGCCCGGAGGCTCGGCCTGAAGCCGTCAGACTTCGTCCCTCACCGTTGTGAGCATACTTCTCTTCAGCATCAACATTATCTGGGTAAGAACCCTTACCTCTCTTTCCCAGTCTGCTCCCCTGTGCACAGGTGGATTCCCCGGCGGCGGACATCTCCACTCCATCGCCAATCCTCGCCGCAGTACGGAGCTCTCCATGTGGCTGTCTTCCGGGCTTCGCCCCCTTGTTGTGCCAGCTATCCAGACAAACCAAGTAAGTCCTTCTCTCGCCATAAATCCCTCCTGTGTTGGTGTATGCCCGTCACCCTCTCCCTGTGCTCTCTCCATAGGGTTGCTCGGCTGAACGGTCACCTGCCTCTGTGCCTGAAGCAGACGCCATCACCAACACATTTACATCCCGCAGACACGCACTCATTCACTCCTGCTGTTAATAAACCCTTTGAACTACTCTAAGCCTGTGTGTGTGCGTCTCCTGAGCCGTGCGTTATGTCAGTACGGCTTCAGCAGAGCGGCTCGGCGGACGGCGGGCTCGCACACCGGTTTTCCACTCTCGAGGCTAGAGTGGATCAAATAGCTTATCAACAACAGGTGATCTTTAATCAATTATTGAATTTAACTAACCGGTTGGGCCGCTTGGATCCTCAACAGCCGTTCCCCCCGGCTCGTCAGGGTGGCGCGGCTCCTGCTGTTCCAGCGGCCGTCCAGCCGGCTCCAGTGGCACCGGTTCGGCTCACACCGATTCCGACCCCCGCCCGCTTTAGCGGTAAGCTCGGCGGAGCGCGGGGGTTCATTATGCAGTGTGAGTCCGTGTTCCACCGTGTGCCCGGAGATTTTCCCTCGGATCACAGCCGAATTGGGTACATAGGGAATCTCCTGGAGGGGCGTGCGTTAACTTGGACCTACGCCGTAATGGCGAGGCCCAGTTATGCCACCCTCACCTATGACCAATTCGTGGGGCGCTTTCTGGAGGTCTTTGACCATTCTCTAACCGAGACGATCCAGGTCGATCGGCTTCTCGCTCTCCGGCAGGGAGACCGGTCGGCAGCGGACTATTCGGTCGACTTCCGGGTAGCGGCGGAGGAATTGGGCTGGGGGGAACGCTCCCTCTGCGGCCTGTTCCTCCACAGCCTCAACGATGATCTGAGGGATGAACTGGCTGGACGGAATATCCCTGGGACGCTAGCGGAGCTGACATCCTTAGCGGTAAGTTTGGATAACAGGCTGCGCGAGCGCTCCTCGGGGCGGAAGTCTTCTTCTCGCCTTCGTGGAGTCTCACCGCACCTGTTCCAAGCTCGCCCCCTGGCGGCGCCGCCAGCATCGTGCCCCAAGGAGTCGGAGCCGATGGTGACGGGCTGGACCAGGCTTTCCCCTGCGGAGAAACAACGCCGCCGTGAGTTGGGCCTCTGCATGTATTGCGGAGGTGACCAACACACCGTGGAGCGTTGCCCACGGAAAGCCAGTCGGCGGGGTCCACGAATCACTGTAGGGGGCCTCGCGGATCTCCACCGGTTAGACACACTTACCCAATTGAAGCTGCCCATCCGTTTCTGCCACAATCCCACTGGGCACCTCACCCACGCACTGGTGGATTCGGGCGCAGAAGGCAGCTTCATTTCACAAGGCCTGGCAACCCGATTGGGCATCCGCTGTCAGGCACTCAAACACCCCATCTCCCTGGTCCATCTCTCCCGTGCCTCCCTTGGGAGAGTTACCCATCAAACCATTCCTGTCCCAGTCATCATCTCAGGGAACCACCGGGAGGAGATGGTTTTCTACGTCCTGCCCAACTCTGTGTCGCCCGTCATCCTGGGGTACCCCTGGCTACGCCTCCACAACCCTGTCCTGGACTGGAGGTCAGCTGGGGTGTCGGCATGGAGTACCTTCTGCATGGGCACCTGCCTTCAGTCCGCTGCCTGCTCCCCGTCCGCGGCTCCTCCTGTGGCGGATACAGCACCTCCGGACCTGTCGCTGGTGCCTCCAGAATTTCACGACCTGGGTATGGTATTCAGTAAATCGAAAGCTATGTCTCTTCCCCCGCATCGACCATATGACTGTGCCATCAATCTCCGCCAGGGGGCTCCCCTGCCATCTGGTCGGCTCTACAGCCTGTCGGCGCCGGAGAGGGAGACAATGAATACGTACCTAAAGGAATCACTGAGCGCTGGGATTATTCGCCCATCGTCGTCGCCCGTGGGGGCAGGGTTTTTCTTTGTCGGGAAAAAGGATGGTTCCCTCCGTCCCTGCATAGACTACCGAGCGCTTAATGACATCACTGAGAGGGACCGTTACACCCTGCCCCTCATGGACACTGCCTTCCACTCCCTCCAGGGGGCGACCTGGTTTACCAAGCTGGATCTACGCAGCGCTTACCACCTCGTCCGGATCCGGGAGGGAGATGAATGGAAAACAGCCTTCCGTACCCCGAACGGCCACTTTGAGTATCTCGTCATGCCGTTCGGGTTGACCAACGCTCCTGCCGTCTTTCAGCGCCTCATTAATGACGTCCTCCGGGATTTCATCGGCCTTTTCGTGTTCGTCTACCTGGACGACATTCTGATCTTCTCCAGGTCCAGAGACGAGCACCAGGTCCATGTGAGGCGGGTCCTCCAAAGACTGCTGGAGAATCGTCTGTACGTGAAGGCTGAGAAATGCGAGTTCTACGCTAGGACCACATCCTTCCTGGGATTCATCATCGCCCAAGACCAGGTGCTCCCAGACCCAGAGAAGGTGAAGGCGGTGGTGGAGTGGCCTACTCCCGCATCCCGGAAGCAGGTGCAACAGTTTGTTGGCTTCGCCAATTTTTACCGCCGCTTTGTCCCGAATTTCAGCTGGATCGTCGGACCGCTGACCCGCCTCACGTCCCCGAAGGTCCCGTTCCGGTGGACCGAGGAGGTCGATGCTGCCTTTAAGGCGCTGAAGGCGGAGTTCTCCTCCTCCCGGGTCCTTCGCCAGGTCGACCCTGCGCTGCAGTGCATTGTGGAGGTGGACGCATCGGACACGGGAGTGGGAGCAGTGTTATCCCAACGATCACCGGACGATGGCGCCAAGCGACCGTGCGCCTTCTTCTCCCGGCGCCTGTCCCCGGCGGAGAGGAACTACGATGTGGGGGACAGAGAGCTCCTGGCCATCAAACTCGCCCTACAGGAGTGGCGCCACTGGCTAGAGGGGGCGGACCTGCCGTTTGTGGTCCTGACGGACCATAAGAACCTAGAGTACCTACGATCTGCCAAGCGCCTGAATGCCCGCCAGGCGCGCTGGTCTCTGTTCTTTGCCAGGTTCCGCTTTTCAATCACCTTCAGGCCAGGCTCCAAGAACGGCCTGCCTGACGCCCTCTCTAGACAGTTCACCCCCGTGGAGGCTGAGGAAACGCCCCACACTATCCTGCCCAGGTCGTGCGTCGTGGGAGCTGTCTCTTGGGACATTGAAGACAAGATCCGGAAGGCGCAGGAGGTGGAACCTGATCCTGGCGGCGGACCGGAGGGAAGACTGTTCGTTCCATCTGCGGTCCGAGGAGAGGTCATCCACTGGCTCCACACCTCCCGGCTCACCTGTCATCCCGGCACCTCTCGGATGATCAGCCTCCTCCAACGGTCCTTTTGGTGGCCAGGCCTGCGGAGGGATGCAGCCCGCTATGCCCGGGCTTGCCCAATCTGTGCCACCAGCAAGTCGGGAAATGCCCCTCCAGCAGGTCTGCTCCAGCCTCTGCCCGTCCCCGGCAGGCCCTGGTCGCACATCGCGCTGGATTTCGTCACCGGACTCCCCGTTTCCAACTCTTTTGACACCGTCCTGACCGTCGTGGACCGTTTCTCCAAGGCGGCACACTTCGTCCCCCTGCGAGGTCTCCCTACTGCCCTGGAGACGGCGGGCCTCCTCGTCCAACACGTGGTCAGGCTGCACGGGATTCCGGTAGACGTGGTCTCGGACCGGGGCCCCCAATTTTCGTCCGAGGTTTGGAAATCTTTTTGTAACGCCATCGGAGCCAAGGTGAGCCTCTCCTCCGGCCATCACCCCCAGTCTAATGGGCAGTGTGAGAGGACCAATCAGGAGCTGGAGGCTGCGCTCCGCTGTGTTACCAGATCCAAGCCGACGTCCTGGAGCAACCATCTCGCCTGGGTGGAGTATGCCCACAACACCGCCCGCTCTTCTGCAACGGGGATGTCCCCCTTCAAGGCGTCCCTGGGTTACGACCCCCCGCTGTTTCCAGCGCAGGAGAGCGAGGTAACTGTCCCCTCTGTTAGGGCGCACCTTAGGCAGTTCCGCTCCACCTGGGCTGCCGCGCGTCATGCACTTTTACGCACAGCGGAGCGCAACAGGACCGTGGCGGACCGGCACAGACGACCTGCCCCGGCGTACAGAGTTGGGCAACTAGTGTATGTGTCTACCCAGGACGTCACATTAAAAGGCGAGAGGAGGAAGCTGGCACAGCGATTCATGGGTCCCTTTCCCATCACCCGGATCATCAACCCGGTGGCTGTGCGCGTGGCTATTCCCCCCTCCCTCCGCATCCATTCCACTTTCCACGTGTCGAAGGTGAAACTGGCAGTCACTGACCCCCTTTGCCCTCCTCCTGCAGCGCAACCCGCGCCCCGGATGATTGGTGGCCATCCGGCCTGGTCCGTCTCCTCCATCCTGGACTCCTGGCGCCGAGGTCGTGGGTTGCAATACTTGGTGGACTGGGAGGGCTATGGGCCCGAGCATCGACAATGGGTACCCCCGTCGTTTGTGTTGGACCCATCGCTCATCGCGGACTTCCACCGAGCGCACCCGGATAAGCCATCGCCAGGAGGTGCTGCTAGAGGGGGGAGTACTGTCACGCCGTGCCATTCATCAGCGGCGCCACCTGCTCACGCACCTGATCCTCATCAGCGGCGAGGGATAAAAGCCGTCTCGCCCGGAGGCTCGGCCTGAAGCCGTCAGACTTCGTCCCTCACCGTTGTGAGCATACTTCTCTTCAGCATCAACATTATCTGGGTAAGAACGCTTACCTCTCTTTCCCAGTCTGCTCCCCTGTGCACAGGTGGATTCCCCGGCGGCGGACATCTCCACTCCATCGCCAATCCTCGCCGCAGTACGGAGCTCTCCAGGTGGCTGTCTTCCGGGCTTCGCCCCCTTGTTGTGCCAGCTATCCAGACAAACCAAGTAAGTCCTTCTCTCGCCATAAATCCCTCCTGTGTTGGTGTATGCCCGTCACCCTCTCCCTGTGCTCTCTCCATAGGGTTGCTCGGCTGAACGGTCACCTGCCTCTGTGCCTGAAGCAGACACCATCACCAACACATTTACATCCCGCAGACACGCACTCATTCACTCCTGCTGTTAATAAACCCTTTGAACTACTCTAAGCCTGTGTGTGTGCGTCTCCTGAGCCGTGCGTTATGTCACACACTGCCAGCAGACGGGAGAGTCGGGGCAGCAGTACGTTGCAGATCTGCTTCAGTTGGTCGGAGACTGCCAGTTTGGGGCTCTGGGGGAAGAGATCGTCCGCGATCAATTGGCGGACCACACGCTTTGTTCAGCAGCCCAATCAAGGCTCCTCATACACTCCAGTGAATTGACATTAGCCATGGCTGTCGACATAGCTCAGCAGTCCGAAGCAGCGGATAAACTATCATGGGACCTCGGTGCGAGAACAACGCTCCAGCAATCAGAATCACAGTCGGTGGCACAGGCTGTGGACACGGGCAGCGAAGAGAGCATGGAATACAAAGAGGAATATGCTACAGCTGTAAAAATAAGGTCCGCCCAAGGATCACCCAGATGTTTGGGTTGTGGATCCACTAAGCACTGGTATAAGGCTAGAGAGTGTACGGCAAGAGGTAAATGCAGCAGCAAGTGTGGACTCCGACATCATTTTGCCAGGGCCTGTAAGAAATTTGAGTGAGCGGAATAACAATGCAAAGTGGATTCCCCCGCCACGACTCCTGCTGTTATTCACAGCGTCTCTCAGAGCACAGATGTCCTTACATAATGTATGGTGGAATTGGACGGCGTGGAGGTGCCGTTGCTGGTTGATAGAGGCGCGGTGAGGTCCGTGTTGAATTGGCCTACTGTGAGGAGTTTCTTCCCGTACTACCGAGTAAGAGGTCTTTCAACACCATTTTGTGGATATGGAGGAAACAGACTGTCCATTGTGGGATCGCTAGAACTGACAGTAAGGTACAAGTCAGCAGAGGTATGCAATCTGGAGTTTGTGGACTTTTTTACAGACTGGGTTTCACAATCACCAGCGGTGCTGGAGAGGAGTGGTCGGGCCGTGGTTTGTGGGACTGGCCGATTCTGCATGGGACGAATCATGGCCTAGTATTCAGGAAGATGAACAGGACCAACCCCATCCAGGGCCATCACGAGAGGGTGACTGCGCCAGGGTCCAAGTTACCCTAGCTGAGGGAACTGGGCAGCGTGGTGGGACGCCCATGAAGGTGGATGGAGCTGACTGGATGGTCCACTCTGCTTCCAGAGTTCGGCTGGGAGGTACCAAGAAACATGGGGCTACAACAGCTTTGCTGGCATTGAAAATGAAAGCCAGCGGGGCAGGACCGGCTGGCACGGTAAACAGACGTGCCACTCAGGAACACTGGAGGCCAAGTTGGGCTCCTTGGGGGATCACTGATGTGGTCCAACCCAGAGACGAGGCTCAGCTGAAAGGAATTCGTGGCAAGTGGAAATGACAGGAGGATGAGGTGTGGCTGTAGGTGGTGGCTGTTAGGGAGGAAGGATACCTTCAGTTGTTTGATGGCTCATGGAGACACCCCAACAAGCTGCGGCCCACCAAGGAGGGGAAGGAGGTGTTGGGACTCCAACGTGGGTCATCTCCAGGTGCGAAGAGAAGGAGGAGCTCTGGACGGGACCCGCCGGACGGGTCCCCGGGAGGTGGTTTCTCCACTGGGACTAAATGGTAGTGGGGGGCAATGTGTTTAAGCTACAATGTTATTATTTGGATTGCCCAGGCTACAAAACAATTATATCAATGTGTTTCAGACATGTGGTTGCTATGGGAATTGCCCAGGTTATAAAGTGATTATACAAAGGTGTTCGGGACACGGTGTTGATGTGAATAATGACTAGGTTGTTTATTGAATTCATAATTGAAGGTACTACCTGATTGTATATATGTTCTTTTTGTAAATGGGATTGTTTTATGCTTTATATTAGGAGCATGGCAGATTTTTGGTTCATGGACTATATGGTAATAGAGACGGCAGAATAATCCGTCTGGCCATGTGGGGGTGGGACGGCAGTCAACCTCTCTCCCCATAGCTTTAGTTGTTTGTGTGCATGAATAGATCTCAATGATTTTGTTAGTGTGTGATTTGGGCTCTAAATTTGGGGGGGGGCTCTTGATTGTATGTGTTATGAACTGGCCCCACTGAACTGGTCGAAAGGCAGTCCCAATCGCTGAATTGTATAGTGACATTTATTAACCCAAAAATTCAAACAGTGCACTAACAAAAAAATACAAACAAAACAACTAACAGGACTGGCACTCCAACGCAAGGAAAGCTCTGGAGGAGAGGAGAGAGGAATACTTCTAAGTTCTTTAAGCGTCCTCTGAGTGTTGCTATCCCTGTGCTCTTGCGATCCTGGAATTTCCCCATTGTGGGACTAATAAAGGCTTATCTTATCTTATCTTATCTTATCTTTAAAGTCAGAAAATAAACATGGAACACTTAACCCCTTGCTCTCTGGTCAATTTCCCTAAAAATGCCTTAAAATAACGTACCCAAAGTAAATCAAAAGCTGTTCTTCAACCCTTTGCAGCATCTTCATGGGGTTGGTCTCATTTAAGATAAGATAAGATAAGATAAGATAAGATAAGATAAGATAAGCCTTTATTAGTCCCACAATGGGGTAATTCCAGGATTGCAACAGCACAGGGATAGCAACACTCAGAGCAACAATCAGAAGGCAAGAAAAAACAAGAACATCTAGTAAACATGTCCATTTTACTATAAATGCTTTGAAAACACTTTGAATTTTTTTGCAAAATAGACATCATTTCTCTAAGTGCTCCTGCCACTGAGTAACAGTCATCTAAACATACTGAACTTGAAGAAAATAAAGTTTGCCTGGGTGTTTTTTTAGATACAAATGCTTGCAAATAACACAGCTGTCAGATACTGGCTGGAAAATGCAACAGAAATGTAGAACCAAGTGTAATCCATCTGAGGTCAAAATTTTGTAACAATACCACAAAAAATGAATATATTACACAATTTTTTTTGTCAGATTATTCCCAGGCGTTTTTGAACTGTGCCAAATTGTGCCAAATGGCACAGTTTTGAAAAACGTCTATAACTTTTGAATGATTCAGTACAGAAGCTTGATCTTGGGCTCTAATGAAAGGTGACACTCAGGGCTGTGTGAGTGAGTGTGTGTGTGGGGGGGGTTTGTTTATTCATTCATGAATGAATGAATGAACAAACAAGCCCCCCACACACAAAGAAGCATGCCACGTAAAAAATGTGTGGCCTTTTTTTATTTTACAAGAAAAAATAACCTACAGTGCAATAAAAATTATACTAAAATATCTACAATGTAGAGGAGAATAACTCCCCCCCCGCCGCTACAAAGGAGCGCGGCGCACAAAAAAACGGTCCATCAAGGGTCCGTCATGTGGTGATGATGCATAGTTGTAATTACGGATCGGTCAAAAGTCATTTTTATGACTATTTTCAGTGATAAAGAATAATTTAGCTTATAACACTTACCTGTCCACAACAGCAGTGTCGTTGGTGAACATCTGTTCCTCATTGTCAGACGAACATGACGCTGGTCCGCTTGTTACGACTCATGGTTCTGGTCACGTGACCCGGTCAAGCCATGATTCCATTATTGCGGTTTTGCACTTCCATGATTGCGGTTTTGGTGAGCGATTTTTCAAAACAAATAAGAAAAGTAGTAATTAAAAAAAGACTGGCGAACGCTACCGTTACACACAGCGGCTTACACAAAACAGATTTTACGCACGGGATGCACGCTTTCAATCGTCGAACTTCTCTGCTTCAATTGGCTCGTTGTATTCGCAGTCGTTGGTAGGCGGGTCCTTCTTGTAAGGTTTTCAGTCATTGGTTCTTCAAGGTTTCAGAAACCCAATTCAAGGCTCTTATTAGTCAAATGAGAGGTCAATCAAATCTAAACCAATCAAAACACTCATTTGGCTTTCTGTTCACGGCTGTGTCTGTAGTGGAAGAATGGAAATGCAGCTTTTTTTTTTCGGTGCGCACTGAGATGCACAGTGCGCACTAGGACGCACTAGGACGAGGAGACGGGACCGCCCGCGGTATCCCGGAGTGCAAGAGGTTAACAAAGCTGACCATGTGAATGCAACAAAAGACAACTTACAAAACTGGCAAGCCAGAGCAAGGTATGCTCTGGGAAAGAGAGAGGAATAGTCCAAGGAATGAAGTCCAAGTAATGCTGCCGCAGTGAAACAATCTATTTGCAGTGCTTAAATACTGGGCAGAAAAATGAGCAGCAGGTGTGGCTGAGCAGGCAGGGTGACCTAATTAAGCAATCATTTACAGCTGAGAACTGGGGGCAGACTGAAAGTGAATGGTGGGTGCCTGGGAGAGGAAGAGACTCATGTCACACAACCAAAAATAACAGAATCTGATAAGAAAATTACAGACAGAAAAATACTCAAAAATGACATCAAGAGTCTGAGCACAGGATTAGATACATGACAGTATGTGTGTGTTTTGGACCTTTTTTGAAGGGGGGATGTAATGTTGTTCATATGGTTCATACAATGCATTATTGTGTGACACGGGTCGTGGCTCCACCTTTCCGGTTCCGCTGCCACCCGGTGTATAAGGGGGCTGTGCGGAAGAGGGGAGGTCTCATTGACCTCACCTCTGCCTGATGTGAGCGTCTACTCTGTACTGTGAGTCTAATAATAAAGTTGTGTTCTGCTGAACCTCCAGCCTCATTACTGGTTCTCTGTTATGGACAAAACAGAAAAGAGCAGCAAATTTGATAATTTAATTGAGGAAATGCAGATGCTGAAGGAACGAGTGGAAGAAATGGAGGAATGAGTGGGGCAAGTGGAAGATGTGGTCTTCAGTTGGTTTTCACATAGTCTGTATCATTTCGTTGAATGACTATTTTCCTGTTTACATTCACTGTAGTTTTGTTACTTGTTTGGGAGTTAGTTGTCCTTATTTATCATCATCACTTATTTGTATCTTGCCGTTTCCTTTTTCTTCTGTCTCGGGATTGACAGCTGTCCCTATTTAAGGGACCGTGCACCATTGTTGGGTGCTGACCCTACTTGTTACTCAGTCCTGCAAGACATAAGTGTTTTTCTACTTGCTTCATTATATTGCCTCTAGCATGCATTCCATGGCTAGTGATCCCCAGGTTAGCCGGCGATTTCCCTCGCCTTAGCAATTTGCTATTTAGCTTACCTGTGTTCTTCTGCTTTACAAGTTTTGTATTTTTGTTTTGTCTAATAAATTTGCAAACTCATACCTGCACATGGAGCCTTTTATACTGTCCTAAAAGGGGATTTATGACTGAAGGGTGCCGCCAGTGTGGGCACCAGCGGCTGTGAGTTTGGCTTTTTTTTCCTTCCTTGTTTTATTTACTATAAAAGAAAAGAAAAGACAATGTTTTGTTTTGGGGGTTTTTCGCTGACATAGCAGCGTATTCCAAAAATAGTCGATGGGGTTTAGTGAGGCTCGTGTCTGCCACACTCCCGACGCAGCCCTGGAGTTTATGGAAGGAGCCGCACAGATACTGGAAGCATGCCCCAGCCTCTGAAGTAATCCAGACCTAACTGACCTTCTCCTCACCAAAATCAACCCCTTGTCTACGGTCCACGGGCTGGGGGAAATCGCCTCAGAACCCCTGCCCGTGTCAATCAGGAAGGGGTCCCGGGCACGGAAGCCCCGAGCCTCTTGCTGCTCTCCAGCAGCAGCAGCCCCGCCTTCTCCTCCCGAGTTGTGGCCAGAACAATTGGTGGAGGAGCTGGAGGAGTGCCAGCGGGTCTTGGCAGCTGAGGCAGACATACTGTTGGAGTATAAACCATGGCTCCTCCCTGAACTCACGACCCAAGCAGAGGGAGGATATCCATCTCCATTCATCAACGTACCCGCAGGGCCAGATTGGCAAGCGTCTGCATCAGTGACACTGGCCCCTGCAGCCAGTAGTGGAGAATCTTCCGAGTCATCTGCAACAGCCACCACCATGCCTAAGAAGCACAGGCAAGTCTTTTCATTCTATTTCATCAAAAAATGAATTTCTTGCCTTGTTCCCGGTGGTGGTGGTGGTGGTGGTGGGGGGCTCAGCAGCAGTCACCCATTTTTGCTGAGCCTTCCCTGCCTGCTGCTGTAGCTGTCTCCTCATCTTCACCAGCCTCTCCTGTTTCCTCCCCTGCTCTCTCTGCTTGTCTGCCGGTCGTGGGAGGAAGGCGTCGAGCAAAGAGAAGGTCAGTGGTTCCAAAAACCCCGGTGATCACCGTGCAGCCATACCCCAAAAGGGAGAGGAGCAAATCCCGTACGCCGAAATCTGAGCCGATGAGGAGTCCCCTGATTTCGGCATTGTGGGACCCGATACGATCAGTGAGGTGATTCTTGGGTCCCTCAGTGGTAGTCCCCATGCCTGGAGGTCCACCAGTATCTGTCGCCTCATCTGGGCTCCCACCAGCATCAGCTGTCACGCGTGAATGGTCGCCAGTGTTCCAAGTCACCTTTCCTGCTGCCTGGGCCACCACAGCAGAGCCGCCTGAGTGCTGGACGGTGGTGAAGTCCAAATCCAGGCAAGTGCTCTGTTCTGTCTTAACATCATCAGATTCAGAGAACCCTTGTCTGGCTAAGGGTGGGGAGAATCAGATGCAGACGTCCTCTGCTTCTGAGCTCACCTCACCAGGCTCCACTACCGCCAGCGATTCTTCACCGGTGTTTGTCTCTTTTTCTTCTCCTGAGGTGGCTGCATCGGGGAAGGTAACACAGATGGTCGAGGTTGAAACATTTCAGCTGGAGTCGGCGGAGTCCTGGATGGCAGTAGAGCTTGAGCTCAGGCAGGTTTCCTAATTTTGCCTAGATGGATCTTGACTGGCTCTTGGTTGGGGGAACCAAGTGCGGCCACCAGCCGCACTTGAGCTTCCCACACCGGACTCCACTGCTGCTGGTGACTCTGACCCGGTGTGTGTCTGCTCTGTCTCTAATTTTTCTCCTGAGGTCTCTGGAAGTTCCACCTATCTGCCAGACACCAAAGTGGGTGCAACGCCCCAGCCCGGGTTCCCCAAGGGTGCTGCTCCGTTCCTGCCTGGAGCCTCCGAGGGTGCATCCCCGCTTCTGTCTGGAGCCACCGAGGGTGCAGCTCCGCTCACACCTGGAGCCACTGAGGGTGTAGCTCCGCTCCCACATGGAGCCACCAAGGGTGAAGCTCCAATCCCGCATGGAGCTACCGAGGGTGCAGCTCCAATACCGCCTGGGGCCACCGCAGGTGCAACATTGCTCCAACCCGGAGCCACCGCGGGTGCAGTGTTACTCCAACCCGGAGCCACTGCAGGTGCAGCATTGCCCTAACTTGGAACCACAATGGATGCAGCATTTCACCAGCCAGGAGCCACTGCGGGTGCAATGTTGCTCCAACCCGGAGCTACCACGGGTGCAGCGTTGCTCCAGCCTGGAGCCACCGTGGGTGCAGCATTTCTCCAGCACAGAGCCACTGTGGGTACAGCGTTGCTCCAGCCTGGAGCCGTCGACGGTGCAACCACGTCCCAGTCCAGGACCTCCGAGGGTGTCACTGGCCAGCCCGCAAGCATTGTGTTTCCTCACTCCCTGCCTGGCACTGTCATGGTTCCCCTGCCTCTGCCAGATGCCGTTGTGATCCCCCTGCCTCTGCCAGATGCTGCCATGGTCCTCCTTCCTCTTCAAGGCACCATCGGGGTACCACATCCTGTGCCTGACACCATCATGGTGACTCGTCCGCTGGTCATTCTTGTGGGGTGGCTGTTTCCTTGACCACCATCTCTGTGGTGGCTAAAGAACTCTGGCTGACCGCCTGACAGGCATTGCCGCTGTGTGGGGTGGTTCACGTTTCCCGGCAGACCACCTGACTCTGACCACCTTGCCATCTGTCAAACCTGGGACTTCGGCCAACCGCCGGAACCACCGGTCCCTTCGGTCTAGGAGGGCCTAGGTTTCCAGTTCTGTGTGGGCCCTGATCGAGACTCTGTTTTTGTTGTTTTCTTCATTGTTCTATTGGGTTGTTCGGTCCCTCCATGCCTGGAGCCCCCTCCTCCCACCTGGGGTGGGGTTAGTTTCTTGTTGGGGTGGGGGGATTTCTGTGTGTTTTTTTTTTCTTTTGCTAGTACCGCGGGGTGTCTGGTCTCCACCCCTTGAGGAGGGGGCTCTGTTACAATGTGAGCATGGGGGGAATTGCACCGTGCTCTGTCTCCTTATCTTTTTCCCTTATTTGTATAAAGTTGTACTTTTGAGTTCTATCCATCCATCCATCTTCTACCGCTTTTCCGGAGGTCCGGGTCGCGGAGGCAGCAGTTCAAGCAGAGAAGCCCAGACTTCCCTCTCCCTAGCCACCTGCTCCAGCTCTTCAGAGGGGATACCAAGGCGTTCCCAGACCAGCTGGGAGACATAGTCTCTCCACCGAGTCCTGGGTCTGCCCCGGGGTCTCCTCCCAGTGGGACATGCCTGAAACACCTCAAGTGGGAGGCGTCCAGGAGGCATCCTGATCAGATGCCCATACCACCTCAACTGACTCCTTTCAATGTGGAGGAGCAGCGATTCTACTCTGAGCCTCTCCCAGTTGACTGAGCTCCTCACCCTATCTCTGAGGGTGAGTCCAGCAATCCTACGGAGAAAGCTCATTTCAGCCGCTTGTATCCGCGATCTCGTTCTTTCGGTCATTACCCAAAGCTCGTGACCATAGGTGAGAGTAGGAACGTAGATTGACTGGTAAATCGACAGCTTTGCCTTAGAACTAAGCTCCCTCTTCACCACAACAGACCGGTACAACGTCCGCATCACTGCAGATGCTGCTCCATCTTCTAATTCTTGTTATTTCATCTTTAGTTAGTTTTCACATATTCTGCATCTTTTCATTGTATCACTATTTTACTGTTTACGTTCACTGTAGTTTTGTTACTTGTCCTTATTTATCATCATCAATTATTTGTATCTTGCCTTTTCCTTTTTCTTCTCTCTCAGGATTGAAAGCTTTCAAGGACCTATGGGTTTTGCTCGGCGGGGGCGTGGCCCCGTCAGCTGCTAACTCCGACTGATCCCTCATCTTCTCCAGCTCACCTAAATTTCCTTTTTGCTTTTCTCTGCCTCGCTCAGATTGCGCACACCTGTCACCACTTATTTTAATATTTTTGTGGCCCGATTTAAGGGGCTGTGCACCATTGTTGGGCGTGGCATCCTACTTGTTACTCACTCCTGCAAGACATAAGTGTTCTTCGACTTGCTTCATTACAGTATATTGCCTCTAGCATGCATTCCAAGGCTAGTGATCCCCAGGTTAGCCGGCAAAATAATACCGATAAGCAATAATAATAATAATAATAATACCGATAAGCAACAGTAGCAGTTTTTGACAAAGATGCACAAATTGATGGACTGATGTCAATTGGCACCACCGGTAGCGTTTTTCAATAAAGCAGCACAAATCGACAGAACACCAGACTCCGGAGCGAAGGCTGTGAGTTCAAACCCCTGGCTGGACAACTCGGTTGGTCTTAATCACCAGTCCCACTGGCCACAGTTGGCATTGTTGGCAGGACTCAGTGGTGGTGCAATGGTCCTATTCCACAGATACCACCAGTGTTTCTGTCCTGCAAGTGGTGCTTGGTACCCCCCACAGGAGGTTTTCCTGGTAGATCTCACTGGTGATGACAGAGTCAGAAGGCAGACACTCTTAAAGATTAAATCTAGCTCTGACATTGGGACAATGTCAAAAATCTGAGGCTGAATATGTAACCGAGTCAATGAGATGAGGAGGACTCTGCTGTGACTCGACTGAAGGAGCGGCTGGGCTGGCAGCGTAAGGACCAGAGTCCCTGGGGAGTGAGACCTGCAGCAGCTGAAAAAATCAGGAAGAAATTCCAAGAGTTCTCGGGTACCACACAGTGGGGCTGGAAGGAAGCTGTTATATCTGTAATCCCAAAAGAAGGCAATAAGAAAGAACACTGATGATCATGCAACAAGTGTCTGTCCTTAATGTTGATTACTAATTATTTTGATAAATAATTTTTAATACTTGGGAGGTGGGACTGATTTTGCTCTTGATATGTCTTGTAAGTCACAAAAAACTTGTTACAGACATGTTAACAAGAGAAAAAAAATAGATTTTTGGTGAAGCGTCACTTTAACTACAAGATTTGTATTTTGAAATTTAAACTGTCATAAAATTATGAAAGATCATAATCTTTCTAATTTTTTTTCTTTATGAACAGGTTCTTGTCTGATTCATATTATGATTTAATGAATCACCATATAAACTTAACCTTTTAGATGCCAGTTTTGACTGTATATCACTGACCACTTTTTTTGAAAAATACATATTCATTCATTCATTCATCTTCTTCCGCTTAATCCTTTTCGGGTCGCAGGGGGCTGGAGCCTATCCCAGCATCTTTGGGCGAGAGGAAGGGTACACCCTGGACAGATCGCCAGTCCATCGCAGGGCCAACACAGAGAGACAGACAACCATTCACTCTCACAGTCATACCTAAGGACAATTTAGAATCCCCGGTTTTGATGCCAATTAACATAACTTGCATGTTTTTGGCATGTGGGAGGAAACTGGAGAAATCCCAGAGTAAACCCACGCAGACACGGGGAGAACATGCCACTCTCCACTGGAGATGCTTTGTTCTCGAAAGGTTGTGTTAACAGACATCACTCCCACTGGCACTGCGTCTTGGTTGTAGATACCTGGAAAGCAGCAATGAGCAAACAGACTGTGTGATTTAAAAAACAAAAAAACACTCACCCGTGAGGTTTTCAACACCGTCCCTTCCTCCATCTCCCCCAGCCTGCCCGTGGACGCCTCGCCACGTCTCCATCCTGACTGCGTGTGTGAAGCGCTGGGTTTGTGTTGAAAAACGTGCCTGCCTCAAAAGCACCCCGTCACGGGAGCGCGCGTGAGGAGAGTACACTACACTACAGCGAGTGTTTGAACATCTTTAGAGGTAAAATCATTACTACATCTGGTCAATGAGCTTTAAAACTCAATCTCCGGTGTGGACTCTGGACGGACAAACACACCCATCCATCCATCCCCCCTCCCCCACGCTGTTCCGTGTAAATGAGAGATGTGTGTGAAGACCAACATGCAGCAGACAGGAAGGCATGGAAAGAGAGAGAATATTCTCTGCATTAAAAAACACGACTCCAGTAGCCAATACAGTGCAACAGAATCATTTATTTTTTCCTCTCAGCTCGGTACCGAGTGATTGGGGACTGTAGGGAGTTTTCAAATGAAGGAGCTGCCAGTAATTTCTACATCTCTACTCTAACATGCATTCAATGTAATTTAGCTGTTGTAATGAATATTGTGTTAATGTTTGTATTTGCTGTAGTACAAGAGTTTTTCTGTATAGCAGAAGTTTCTGCTTAATTTACAAATCACTATAAGAGGAAATTTTTGACTTTCTCCGTAGGATTGCTGGACTCACCCTCAGAGATAGGGTGAGGAGCTCAGTCATCCGGGAGAGGCTCAGAATAGAACCGCTGCTCCTCCACATTGAAAGGAGTCAGTTGAGGTGGTATGGGCATCTGATCAGGATGCCTCCTGGACGCCTCCCACTTGAGGTGTTTCAGGCACGTCCTACTGGGAGGAGACCCCGGGGCAGACTCAGGACTCGGTGGAGAGACTATGTCTCCCAGCTGGTCTGGGAACGCCTTGATATCCCCTCTGAAGAGCTGGAGCAGGTGGCTGGGGAGAGGGAAGTCTGGGCTTCTCTGCTTGAACTGCTGCCTCTGCGACCCGGACCTCCGGAAAAGCGGTAGAAGATGGATGGATGGATGGATGGATGAAGGAAATTTTTGACAATCCTGAGTGTTTCTTGTATTGTTATGTAGAATATCACTGCAGTAAACTGGAATAAAGCATCTGCTTTAAAATTTGGAATTCTTCCCACAACTTTTAGTGCAGAAAACTCTCTAAAAACATCACAACGTTTATCACAACTTTTTCAGAAAGCTCCCGTGAATTTAGGCTTTTTGGCTCCCAACAATCAGAAAAACATTCCGCAACATCTTGGAGGGACTGATTAATCTGGAACCCAAACCTCACAGGAACCTTTCATTAGTGGAGTGAAAAACAAAGGAAGGAAAAAACAAGGAAAAGCTGAGTGACAGACAAGAGTCAGACTGGTGTGTTTTTGCTGAAACAGCTGTGGAAGTTACCGTCCACCATCCCCCTCCCACCAACTGGAGGAGCTGGCAAACCAGGAGAAGATGCGTTGTTCTGCGCATGCGCGGTGAGGACTGCGCAGTGAGTGAACTGGTGAAAACGTAGTGAGGCGCGTTATTCTTTGATTTGACGTGGAAATGTGTGTTTATAGAGGGCTGGAAAACCTTTATTAGATACGTTTTTCACTGAGACCAGGTTGGTTAACTACAAGATTTGAACCACAGACTTCCATCAGAACCACATTTTTGACCTCCCCTTTAAAGTCAAAGGAAAAGAAGATTTTAACTTTCATTTCCATTTTTCTGCAGCAAACCCATTGGAATTTGATAAAAATAAAGAGAATTACTAAACTGATCCATTTGATCACCTCTGACTATCATCATAAAAACTGTTTTTTTTAATGATCACATTCATTAAAACTTACAAAATAAAAGAATTTATGACAACATGAACAGGGGACAGCGTGCGTGTGTGTGTGTGTGTGTGTGTGTGTGTGTGTGTGTGTGTGTGTGTCCTCAGTGAACTGTATCAGTCTCTGCAGAATCTTCCAGCTGCATCAGTCACTTCAGTTTCTGTTCAGTCTGACTGAGGGAGGTTTTTGTACGACGGTTTTTCACTGTGTGCAGCAATCCCACTTACTGCAATCATAACCACCTTTACAGTAATAAACTGCTGCATCTTCAGCCTGAACTCTACTGATGGTCAGAGTGAAGTCAGAGTTTGATCCACTGCCTGAAAAACGATCTGAAATCCCTGATGCTCGAGTGTTAGCATAATAAATGAGGAGTTTAGGAGGTTGTCCATCTCTCTGTTGGTACCAGGCTAAATAGTTTGAGTTATAAACACTCTGACTGGTTTTACACTTGATGGTGACGGAGTCTCCCAGAGCAGATGTGACTGCTGCAGGCTGAGTCACTGTGACCTGTCCTCTGGACTCTGAGGACACAGAGACAAAAAGATAAATCAGCGTCATGGTTTAGTCGGCTTCATTTCAGAGGGACGGATGTTGATAGAGGAGAGGAGTTTGATTCTCTGGACTTTACCTGTGAAGCAGCAGCAGAGCAGAGTCCAGATGAGGACGCAGATCAAAGTCATGTTTTTGATGAGGAGGATTTCTGTGGCTTCTGTTGTCATGAAGGACAGCTGTCAGTCATCCAGGGTTCAACTCTCAGCACTATAAAGTCTCCCAGAGCACTGGAGCATGGTGCTGCTGATGCAAAGTGGCTCTATGGAAATGCTCTGACTGACTCCAACAGGGACTTGGATCAATCTCATCATGCTGGATATCAGTGGGATTTATCAGCAATTGGCTGATGCTCACAAATTAGTTTTAGGCTGAAGAAGCAAATTTCTGCTGCTGGTCAGATGAGTAGAATCTTCACATCTTCAGTATCAGTGTGAGAATTAACGAGGATTTAACATCAGACTGATATGTTGTCAGTCAAAATCCAACATGTGTGGTATTGTGTTGTTCTCAGTTTTCCTGTCAGCTGATAAAATGACAGAAACAATCAGTGATTTGGTGAGTTTGTGTGTTTCAGAGTCAGAGAGCCGTGTCTCTCTACAGTCAGAGGTTTTTGTACGGCGGCTCAATGACTTTGTATCACTGTGGTTCACGTTTGGTGGAGGAACCAGACTGGATGTTGGAGGTAAGTTTAGATTCTATTTCTTGAGAAATATCACATTTAATGCAACATTTTAAAGTCATTTGCCACAGTTTGGGTCACAGTAAATATCTTGTCTGATTTCAAACTCTTTTAATCTTGCTGCTCTTTCTGTCTCATCTGATATCATGGAGGCGAACTCAGATCAGCTGTGATCAAATCTGATTTTCACATTTCTGTCAAAGTGAAATTTTAACAAGTTGATGCGCAGAAAAGATCAAACTTTATTCCTCCTACCATCAGTTTCTCATTTTCACCACAATAACTGTTGTTAGGATGAATTCAAATTGACTTTCTTCAAGTCAAACTGGACAGACTGAAGATAAAGATGAATATTTGAAAATGTCTAAAATTTCTGATGTTTTTCTTGTGTCACATTTTGTTGCACATTGAGTCTAAAATCATGTGAGCTGTTAAATAATGACTGAAATCCACATGAAGAACATCTATGGTAGTGAGCTGATGTTCTCCACTTGTTTCCAAGTGGTGAATTTTTCAGCCTTTTGATGATTTTGAATGTAAACTTGTTCAGTAAACGTTTGCACATCAGCTTCTTTTATTTCCAGTGGAGTTTGACAGATTTCAGGTGAAACTGTGTGATGATTCTCTCTGTGCTGATCTGCATGAGAGGTTTCTGAAAGGGAAGTGAAACAATGTGTGAGTGAGTGACTGGTGGAGCAGAAAAACCATCTGACAGAAACTTCTTAAAGCACTAAATCAACTCTCTGACAGTAAAGGTGTCCAAGTGTCTGCTGTTTGATTGACAGCTGCGTGCTCCCCGTCCTCTAAGCTGATTGGTGTCTGTCTGTCTCCTAGGTGACGTCCGTCCCACCCTGACGGTGCTGCCCCCCTCCAGTGAGGAGGTGCAGCAGGGGGAGGCCACGCTCACGTGTCTGGCCAACAAGGGCTTCCCCTCAGACTGGAGTCTGTCCTGGAAGGTGGACGACAGCAGCGGCAGCTGGGAGGAGAGCGGGAGCCCCGGGGTGCTGCAGGAGGATG
Source organism: Pholidichthys leucotaenia (assembly GCA_020510985.1). NCBI lineage: Eukaryota > Metazoa > Chordata > Actinopteri > Cichliformes > Pholidichthyidae > Pholidichthys > Pholidichthys leucotaenia. The sequence continues at coordinate 444,377,833 of CM035839.1, read as the reverse complement.
GCCTCTACAGCTGGAGCAGCACCCTGAGGCTCCCCGCAGACCAGTGGAGGAAGGTGGGCTCTGTGACCTGTGAGGCCACCCAGGGCTCCCAGACTCCACTCTCAGAGACACTGAGGAGAGACCAGTGTTCCCAGTCCTGACCTGACTCACTGGCACTCTCATACTGGTTTCACTCTGATCCTGCTCTCAGTCTGCACTCTTTAACAACCTCTCTCTGATTCACACAAACATCTGTCTGATGATTGGTTTAATGCTGATGGTTTTAAAATTTTGATTCAATTAAAGGTATCATAGAAGCACATCTTTGGTCTTCTTTCATTTCATTTAAAGGTAGATTGTGTAACATTCATCAGTATCTTGCAGTCACATCTCAAAATAAAACTCCTTCACATTCTATGAGTCATCACCCTCTTCCCAGATATATAGAAGAACCTGCAGATGCCATGTGTGCAATTAAAGTTTGATGAAAAAACAGATTTTATTGTTGTCCAAGATGGCTGCCTAGATGGAGATGGATCCTCTTCCTGAGTATAAAACGCTGATCTTAAGGTACATAAAATGCAACATTTTTGTAGGAGTAACTGTAATAATGAAAACAAATGTAAAATTTTATGCTTCATTACATTTCAGAATTCATATTACCCAAAAATTTTACACAGTGGACCTTTAACAAAAACACACCAGAACATGAGTCAGCTTCATGAACACAGTGAAAAAGATGAAAGAACAAAACTTTATTTTGACAGTAATAATTTTCCCTGATTACTCTCAGCAATCTTCACTGATTTGATTTTTTTTTTTCTGTTGCTGTATGTTTTAGCGTCTTTTTATAGATCATTCAGCTTCAAATTTTATAAATTAACCAGATTCTTCTCAAGTTCATTTTAAAAAATGGAGAACTTAGAAATTTCCTTATTTTTGAAAGAAAAGCACTTTTTTTCTATGAAGATAACTTTAAACTAATCAGAAATACACTCTATACATTGCTAATGTGGTAAATGACTATTCTAGCTGCAAATGTCTGGTTTTTGGTGCAATATCTAGATAGGTGTATAGAGGCCCATTTCCAGCAACTATCACTCCAGTGTTCTCATGGTACAATGTGTTTGCTCATTGGGTCAGAAGGCTAATGGATGATTAGAAAACCCTTGTGCAATCATGTTAGGTCTGCAATGCTGTAATTGCTGCAAATGGAGGATTCTTTGACGAAAGCAAAGTTTGAAGGAAAAAATTATTTCAAATACAAATCATTATTTCTAACCTTGTCAACGTCTTGACTATATTTTCTATTCATTTTACAACTCATGGTGGTAAATAAGTGTGACTTTTCATTGAAAACACAAAATAATTGTCTGGGTGACCCCAAACTTTTGAACGGTAGTGTACATCACGTGAATCACACAAAGTGCAAAAAATATAAGGAGAAATTGAAGAAACATTAATAATATTCACCAAGTCCCCCAAATCCTGAAGAGAATTTTTTTTATTACTGTATTTTTTCCAGAAGTTAGTCCACTGAAAATTATTTGTGATATGAATTTTATTTTAATCAAATTTCTGTATTTATACCCTTTGTGTTTTTAGATTCAAACTTGTCAAAACAGTTTATTCATTTGTAACTGATAAAACAATTTTAAATATGGCATGGTGTGATATGGGTGAGATTAATTTTCATATAATGTATGAATTTAAAACAAGTTGGACTGGACTTATAAGACATACCTGCAAGTATGAAATTGAATTGTCTTAGCGTTATTTGTGAGTTAATAGTTGTCGTTCTCATTTATGTTTAAAAAAATTATATGTCTGTTACAACTCGCTCTCGCCTGTCATCAGTGCCAGCGGCACGCACACCTGCGCCTCATCAGCCTCCGCCTATATAACTCCCTCTGCCTTCAGCCTCGGCCTGGAGTCGTCTGCTCGTCTACGCTCCCTTACCTCCAGCGCTCGACTATTCGTCCCGGCCAGCGTACCTTCTTCCAAGCACGTAAGATACACAATTCATCTTACCTTCTCTCCAGCTTCTCCCCTATGCACAGGTGGACCTCCAGGGCGGCGGACTTCCTCATCCTCACCTCTTTCCTGTCAATCCTCTCTCCAGCACGCCGGGAGCGTGCAGGAGCGCTGTCCTCCAGGCAGCATCAGCGTCGCCAACAACAGCCACCATCTCACCTGCACGTAAGCAGCACATTGTGGTTATTCCCTACGGGGCGTCTGACTGTAGCTAATTCCCTGCTCTGCTCTGCCCATAGGGTTGCCTGGCTGCACAGCAAACTGTTCCGCTCTCGGCGCTCCTTGTTCACCCACACTACATCCACACTTCCTTTCACGCATCCAAACACCACTGGTTGTTGAATAAAGCCTTAAATCTTTCCTGAACCTGTGTGTGTGTGTTCCCTGAGCCCATCATCATGTCAGTACGACTCCAGCAAAGTGGCTCAGCGGACAGCGGGCTCGCACGCCGACTTTCCACCCTCGAGGCTCGGGTGGATTTAATTGCTCAGCAGCAACAGGTGATTTTCAATCAACTCACCCAAATTATCCAGCGATTAGATCACCTGGATCCTCCACAGGCTTTCCCTCCGGCTCCGGTCGGCGGGCCAGCTTCGGTCCTTTCCCCGGCTAGCCAAGCGTGCTCGGGAACGCTGACCCGACTCACTTCCATTCCGACCCCCGCACACTTCATCGGAAAACTCGGCGAGGCGCGTGGGTTTCTCCTGCAATGTGAGTCGGTGTTTCAGCGCGTCCCCGGGGACTTTCCTTCAGATCATAGCCGAATTGGGTATGTGGCTAATGTTCTGGAAAGGCGAGCGCTAGCTTGGGCTTATGCCGTTGTGGCAAGGCCCAGCTATGCGAACCTGACCTATGCCCAATTCGTGCATGATTTTAAGGAGGTTTTTGACCATTCGGACCGAGATAATGTCCTGACCACCCGGCTACTAAATCTTCATCAGGGTAGCCAGTCAGCCGCCGACTATGCTGTCGACTTCCGGGTGGTTACAACGGAAGTTGGGTGGGGCGAGGCTGCGCTCTGCAGCATCTTCACCCACAGCTTGAATTCTTCCTTACAGGACGAGCTGGCCTCCCGGGATATACCGAACCGACTATCAGAATTAATATCCCTTGCAATTAATTTAGATAATAGGCTGAGGGAACGGGCCGCCGAGTGGAGGGCACCCAGCCGCTCGAGCGGAGCTTCCGCCCGCGCCCATCAGTCTCGCCCCCTGGCGTTACCCGCTCCGGGGTCTGACGATGACACCGAGGCAATGCTGATCGGATGGACTAAGCTTCCACCTGCAGAGAAACAGCGGTGCAGAGAGTTGGGTCTCTGCATGTATTGCGGGGGTGACCAGCACTCTGTGGAGGACTGTCTGATTCGGCCAAAAAGGGGACGTCCGCGAGTCACTGAAGGGGGCCTCATGGACACATCCCATTCTAATCCCCTCACTAAATGCCTTCTCCCGGTTAGGTTCTGTCATATCCCCACGGGTCACGTCACACATGCACTGGTGGACTCGGGGGTGGAACAGAATTTCATTTCTCAAAGCCTGGTAACCCGTTTGGGCATCCCCTGCCAAGCGCTGCCAGCTCCCATTAACCTGGTCACTCTTGCCCGTACACCTCTTGTGCGAGTCACCCACAGGACTAATCCGGTCCCAGTCATCATCTCCGGCAACCATAGGGAGGATCTCAGCCTCTTTGTATTACCCACCTCGGCATAGCCTGTCATCCTGGGTTATCCCTGGCTGCGTCTTCACCATCCCACCTTCGACTGGCAGTCCGGCAGTGTTCTCTCCTGGAGCACCTTTTGCATGAGCACCTGCCTCCAGTCCGCTGCCTGTGCCCCGTCGGTGCCGCTCCCTGCTCCTAACTCACCATCGCCAGACCTCTCCTTGGTACCCCTGGAGTTCCACGACCTGGGCCTAGTCTTCAGTAAGTCCAAAGAACTGTCTCTCCCCCCCCCCCGCCCCTACGACTGCACCATAAACCTCCGCCCGGGGGTGCCCCTACCATCTGACCGCCTCTACAGCCTGTCAGCCCCGGAGCGTGAGGCTATGGACGCTTATATTAAGGAGTCGCTCAGCGCAGGCATCATCCGGCCCTCCTCATCCCCGGTTGGAGCCGGATTCTTCTTCGTGGGTGAGAAGGACGGGTCCCTGCGGCCGTGTATCGACTTCCGGGCTCTCAATGACATCACGATAAGAGATAAGTACTCGCTGCCCCTGATGAACTCGGCCTTCAACTCCCTCCAGGGGGCCTCCTGGTTTACCAAGCTGGACCTGCGCAGTGCGTACCACCTTGTTAGGATCCGGGAGGGTGATGAATGAAAGACGGGGTTCCGGACGCCCAGCGGCCATTTTGAGTATCTGGTCATGCTGTATGGGCTCACCAACGCTCCGGCTGTCTTCCAACGCCTCATCAACGACGTTCTTCGGGACTTCCTGGCGGTCTTCGTCTTTGTTTATCTGGACGACATCCTGATCTTCTCCCGGTCCCATGAGGAGCATCAGGTCCATGTGAGGCGGGTCCTTCAGCGACTTCTGGAGAACAGGCTGTACGTTAAAGCGGAGAAGTGTGAGTTCTACACCAACCAAACTTCCTTCTTGGGGTTCGTCGTCGCTCACAACCAGGCTCTCCCCGACCCGGATAAGGTCAAGGCGGTGGTGGAATGGCCCATCCCATCCTCCAGGAAACGGGTGCAACAATTTCTCGGGTTTGCCAATTTCTACCGCCGCTTCGTGTCGAAGTACAGCACCATTGCCGCTCCCCTGACCCGCCTCACCTCCCCCAAGGTGCCGTTCCAGTGGACCAAGGAAGCAGCATTGGCCTTCGAGACCCTGAAGAGGCGGCCCATTTCGTGCCTCTCCACGGGCTCCCTTTGGCGCGAGAGACGGCCGACTTATTAATCCAACATGTGGTCAGGTTCCACGGGATCCCGGCAGATGTGGTCTCAGATCGGGGGTCTCAGTTTGTGTCCAGGGTTTGGAAGTCCTTCTGTAACACACTGGGGGCCACGGTGAGTCTGTCTTCCGGTCACCACCCTCAATCGAACGGACAGTGTGAGAGCACAAACCAGGAGCTGGAGGCAGCTTTGCGGTGTGTCACCTCTTCCAGCCCCTCTTCCTGGAGCACCTGCCTACCCTGGGTTGAGTACGCCCACAACTCGACCTTGTCATCAGCAATCGGAATGTCCCCCTTCTGGGCGTCCCTTGGGTATGACCCGCCCTTGTTCCCCGAAGAGGAAGGTGAGGTGGCGGTCCCCTCTGTCCAGGCACATCTGAGGTGCTGCCGGCATATTTGGACCAAGACGCCCCAGGCGCTTTTACACACGGCGGAGCGCAATTCCCAAGTCGCCAATCGCCACAGGAGGGCCGCTCCCAGCTATCAGGTGGGCCAGCAGGTATGGTTGTCTACCCGAGATATTAAGTTGAAGGCGGAGAGGAGAAAGCTGGCGCAGCGCTTCATCGGCCCCTATCCATAACTAAGATAATTAATCCGGTGGCTGTGCGTTTGGCTCTCCCCCCCCTCCCTCCGGGTCTGTCCAACGTTTCACGTTTCCCATATTAAACCTGTTGTTTCTGACCCTCTCTGTCCTCCTCCCAGAGCCCCTCCTCCCCCCAGGATGATCGACGGCAATCCGGCATGGGGGGTCACAGCCATCCTGGACTCCTGCCGCCGTGGTCGCGGTCTCCAGTATCTGGTGGACTGGGAGGGATATGGCCCTGAATGCAGATCCTGGGTGCCCCCGTCCTGGGTGCTGGATAAGAGTCTCATCACGGAGTTCCACTGGGCGCACCCAGGTAAGCCAGTGTCGGGAGGCGCTGCTCGGGGGGGTGGGGGGGAGTACTGTTACAACTCGCTCTCACCTGTCATCAGTGCCAGTGGCGCGCACACCTGCGCCTCATCAGCCTCCACCTATATAACTCCCTCTGCCCTCAGCCTCGGCCTGGAGTCGTCTGCTCGTCTACGCTCCCTTACCTCCAGCGCTTGACCGATTCGTCCCGGCCAGCGTACCTTCTTCCAAGCACGTAAGCTGCACAATTCATCTTACCTTCTCTCCAGCTTCTCCCCTGTGCACAGGTGGACCTCCAGGGCGGCGGACTTCCTCATCCTCGCCTCTTTCCCGTCAATCCTCTCTCCAGCACGCCAGGAGCACGCAGGAGCGCTGTCCTCCAGGCAGCATCAGCGTCGCCAACGCCAGCCATCATCTCACCTGCACGTAAGCAGCACATTGTGGTTATTCCCTACGGGGCGTCTGACTGTAGCTAATTCCCTGCTCTGCTCTGCCCATAGGGTTGCCTGGCTGCACGGAAAACTGTTCCGCTCTTGGCACTCCATGTTCACCCACACTACATCCACACTTCCTTTCACACATCCAAACACCACTGGTTGTTGAATAAAGCCTTAAATCTTTCCCGAGCCTGTGTGTGTGTGTTCCCTGAGCCCATCATCATGTCAATGTCCAAGCAACTTTATTTATATGTTTTATATTAAATGAATTAAATCCAAAGAAATATAAAATTGTTATGCAATTAAATACAAAAAGTGATTTTATTTTTTTACGGGAGCATGTTTATGTAGTTCCTGTATATTAATTTGTTTTTAATTGATAAATAAGACAAAAAACTAAGACAAAAAAACAAAAGAGACCAACTCTAAAACTGGGAACTTGGAACGTCCGCACTATGATGACAGGACTCGCTGCTAACCTCAAGGACATCAACGACACCAGGAAGACTGCCATCATCAATAATGAGCTGAAGAGACTGGGAGTGGATATCGCCACTCTCCAGGAAACACGGTTGGCTGATGCAGGCACACTGAGAGAGAAGGACTACACGCTCTACCGGCAGGGAAAGGGCAGTGACGAACACAGGGAACATGGAGTGGGCGTCGCAGTGAAGAACACCTTGCTGAAGATGGTGGAACCGGACAGCAATGGCTCTGCACAACTCCTCACCCTCCGCCTCAACACCACTCAAGGCCCAGTCACCCTCGTCAGTGTGTATGCCCCAACACTGACAGCCACACCAGAGGCAAAAGACGAGTTCTATGAGAATCTCGCAACAACTGTCAGGATCATCCCCAACTCTGAACAACTCATTCTCCTTGGAGACTTCAATGCCAGAGTGGGTGCTGACCACGACTCCTGGCCCTCCTGTCTTGGACCATTTGGCGTGGGCAGAATGAACAACAACGGACAGCGACTGCTCGAGTTCTGCACATATCACGATCTGTGCATCACAAACTCGTTCTTCAAGACCAAGAACCAACACAAGGTTTCCGGGCGACATCCGCGCTCAAAGCACTGGCACCAGCTGGACTTGATCCTGACCAGGCGCACCTCACTGAAGAACGTGCTAATCACCTGTTCGTTCCAGAGTGCAGATTGCGACACAGACCATTCATTGGTGTGTTGCAAGGTCAAGCTGCAGCTGAAGAAATTCCATCATGCTAGACAGCCTGGAAAGGCACGGGTTGACACCAGCAAGATGGCCCAACCAGAACTTGTTGAGCAGTTTGCCTCCACCATTGAGAAGGAACTTGGTGTACCACAAGAAGGAGAATCTGCAAAGCAGAAGTGGGAAGAGCTGCGAAACACCATCCACCGCACAGCCTTGGCTACCTTTGGGAGGAAGACCTCGAAGTCACAGGACTGGTTTGATGCCAAAACCAAAAATACCAAAAACATGTAGGTTTAGGGCGCTCGCGCACGCAGCGACCGGCAGCCGGTGGCTTGTCACCAGACTGCAAACCAAATCTACCTACGGGTACAAATAAGTAACAAAAAAAAAAAAAAAAAAAAAAAAGCCAAGTTGACCGAGATGACCCCCGTTATTGAAGCCAAGCGCTCAGCACTTGCTGAGTACAAGAAGTACCCAAATGAGAAGAATTTCCAGATTCTCAGGGCTGCGAGAAGCAAAGTTCAGTAGACTGCTCGGTCCTGTGCCAACGAGTACTGGACTCAGCTCAGCCAAGACATTCAAACCGCTGCCATAACAGGGAACATCCGTGGTATGTACGATGGCATCAAGAAAGCACTTGGTCCGGCTCAGAGCAAGACGGCCCCCCTCAAATCCTCCACTGGAGAGATGATCACAGAAAAGAACAAGCAGATGGAGAGATGGGTGGAACACAACTCTGACCTCTACTCCAGACAGAACACCGTGACATCATAAGCCCTTGATGCCATCGACTGCCTGCCATCCATGGACGAACTTGACGCCGAGCCAACCATCGACGAACTCAGCAAGGCCAATGATAGCTTGGCCACTGGCAAGGCACCCGGCAACGACAGTATACCCCCCGACCTGATCAAGCACTGCAAGACCGCCCTACTGCTGCCATTGCATGATGTCCTCTGCCAGTGCTGGAAGGAAGGCAACAACTACAGGGGCATCTCCCTCCTCAGCGTTGTTGGCAAAGTCTACGCATGAGTCGTTCTCGTTTGTCTACAGAAGCTTGCCGAACGTGTCTACCCTGAGTCTCAGTGTAGCTTCCGCACTGAGCGATCAACGGTAGACATGATATTCTCCATCCGCCAACTCCAGGAGAAATGCAGAGAACAGAACATGCCCCTGTACGTCGCCTTCATCGACCTCACCAAAGCGTTCGATCTGGTCAGCAGAGAGGGCCTTTTCAAGATCCTGCCAAAGATAGGATGCCCACCAAAGTTGCAAAGCCTCATCGAATCGTTTCACACCAACATGCAGGGGATAGTGCAGCATGACGGCAACGTCTCAGAGCCATTCAACATATGCAGCGGAGTGAAACAGGGCTGTGTACTTGCGCCAACCCTCTTTGGGATTTTCTTTGCTATGCTCCTGAGGCATGCCTTCAGCACAGCAACAGAGGGAATCTACCTGCACACAAGATCTGACGGCAGGCTTTTCAACCTCGCCCGCCTGAAAGCCAGAACCAAAGTACGCAAGGCTCTAATCAGAGACATGCTGTTCGCAGACCACGCTGCAGTCACAACCCACACACAGCAGGAGCTTCAGACCCTAATGGACCGCTTCTCCCAGGCATGCAAGGACTTCGGGCTTACCATCAGCCTGAAGAAGACTAACGTCTTGGCGCAAGGCATGGAAGCACCACCAACCATCACCATCGACGACTACAAGCTGGAGGTCGTGAATCAGTTCACGTACCAGTGATCTACGATCAGCAACAACCTCTCCCTTGATACAGAGATCGACAAGAGGATTGGAAAATCAGCTTTCACACTCGCTCGCCTCACCACACGAGTGTGGGAGAATCCCAAACTCTCTGTCAAGATGAAGATGGCAGTGTACAACGCCTGCATCATCAGCACACTGCTCTATGGGAGTGAGACGCGGACAACATACGCCCGGCAGGAAAAGAGACTGAACTCCTTCCACTTGCGCTGCATTCACCACATCCTGGACATATCCTGGCAGGACAAAGTGCCCAACACAGAAGTTCTGTCCCGCGTCGGCCTTCCCTCCATGTTCACTCTACTCAGGCAGCGCAGGCTCCACTGGCTAGGCCACGTTCACCGTATGGAGGATGGCAGAATCCCCAAAGACGTCCTCTGTGGAGAACTGGCGACTGGCAGGAGAGACGTTGGCCGCCCACAGCTGCGCTTTGGAGACATCTGCAAGAGAGATATGAAGGCCCTGGAGATCAACACAGAGCGCTGGGAGGACCTTGCAACGGACCGCTCCAAATGGAGAGGCACCCTGACCAGACAGCTCAAGGCGGGTGAAGAGAGATTGACTGCTGCAGCAGATGAAAAAAGGACCTGCAGGAAGAACCGCCACAGACCCAGCAGCACGGAGACCACCCACAAGTGTGACCTGTGTGACAGGGACTGCCATTCGCGCATCGGCCTGTTCAGCCACAGGCGGTGCTGTTCCAGCAGAGTAGACATTTAGGATTCTCTTCCATGGCCATCATAGACCGACGGAGGCCGACGACGAATTCATAAATGACAGTATGTAAATTAATCAGGCTGTCATGAAGTGGAGCTTGGGGGAAAGCACCAGGCGCACACTTCAGTTGTTTCTAATTATGTTTTTCATTTCTTCTTTTCAGGGCGTGGGTTGACTCCGGGATTTCTCCGGTTTCCTCCCACATGCCAAAAACATGCAAGATAGGTTAATTGGCATCAAATTGGGGATTCTAAAATGTCCTTAGGTATGAATGTGAGAGTGAATGGTTGTCTGTCTCTCTGTCTTGGCCCTGCGATGGACTGGTGATCTGTCCAGGGTGTACCCTGCCTCTCGCCCAAAGATGCTGGGATTGGCTGCCCCTCCCCCTCCCCCCTGCAACCCAAAAAGGATTAAGCAGAAGAAGATGGGTGGATGAATGCTTCTTTTCGGGGCTATTTTGTATTTTGTATGGATCGTTGTTTGTTGTTATCTGGGTTGTGCTTTTGTTCCTGTTTTTAATATCTTGTTATTTTATCTTAGTTTGGCTTTTACATATTCTTCATTATTTTGCATTTATCTTCCTGTTTATATTTGTCCTTGTCTGTTTGCCTCCTGTTAGAGTCTCAGTATTATTAGTTGTGTATTATTAGCTTCCCTCAACTCCTCCCTCGGTGTATTCTGGCTCATGTATTGGTCCTTGATCTCCATTCATCATGGGTTGTGCCTTTTGTTTTGACAGTCTCTGTACTTCTGCCTATCAAGACCGGTTCGCGGACTCTGACAGCTGTCAGCAGGATCTTAATTACGTTCACTCATGTTACCCACACCTGTCACACATTAGACCATTTTCTCTGTTACTATTTTAGGCCTGCTACGAGGCTTTCTCCTTGTACTAGGTCTTAAGGTGTAGACATTAATTCTATGTCTCCTTATTTTCCAGACAGAGTTCCCATCTGTTATCATCCTCCGGGTGTTCCCTGTTCATTCGTAAGTGTGTGTGTTTGTTGTTTTTGTGTGAGTTTTGTTAATAAATGTGCAAACCCAAAGCTAGCGGTTGGCGTCCTCATTCCTGCCCTTGAAAAGGGTGATTTATGACACAGGCTTGGTTCATAAAACACATTTTTAAGCTTTTTGTGAATTCTTTCTGAGTAAATGAAAATATTGATCATATATTAAACATAATTCTAAACAGTTTGACTATATAAAATGTTTAAATTATGTAATTATAAAAATCAAACAGATACAAAAACTAATCTACTATAAGTCAGTCTATTTGGAGTGTCATAAAGAACATTTCCCACCAAGGAGACACACGATTTAGTCTAAAGTAAGAGCAACAATTTTCCCGTCACTGTAACAGCAACATTAACTTTCTTCTCTTGTTTTACTTTTTGAATTAACAGGAAGAAAACAGAAATTACCATAAAAATAAAACATTTTTGCAATGGCAAATAACTGACTGATAAGAAATGGAGACAAACTTTATAAATCAAATAAAAGAGGATTTTTTTCAGTTAGTGAGTTGATAATAATGAAATTATTCAAACTTAGCTGAAAGTGGACAGCAACAATTTGAGCAAAGACATTAATTCCTTTTGAGTGGAAATTGTCATGTTGTTCATATGGTTCATATGATGTATTATTGTGTGACACGGGTGGTGGCTCCATCTTTCCGGTTCTGCCACCACCTGGATTATAAGAGGGCTGTGTGCAGAAGAGGGGAGGTCTCTTTGATCTCACCAATGCATGACGGGAGCATCTACTCTGTACTGTAAGTCTAATAATAAAGTCGTGTTCTGTTGCACCTCCAACCTCATAATTGGTTCTCTGTTATGGACATAACATTTGGCGACGAGAACAAAGTTATGGATGCTGGTGTATCTACAATTCGGCCATTTTTGGAGTCTCCTGGAGAGCCTCTGGTCCCATAGACGAGGTGGTTTGTCACATTTTTTTTTATTTGTTTATTTGTCAGGGACAGTGCAATAAACATAGACAAAAAAATTTGATGTGTTGCACAGAGAGTGTATAGCATTAAGCTAATTTGCAACTCTTGTCCCAGTAATTTCAAAATTACTTGGTGGCTTTGAACCTCGGTGAACTGAAGAACGTATGGGCTTGGGCAGTTCTGGTCCACAAGTTATGCATGGAGGGACAATTTGTTCTCAGCACCCTGGGTGAGAGCGATAGTTTTGAGAATGTGGTTGAGCTAATGGCACATTATTTTCACACGCCTGAGAAAGTTATCACCTGGAGGATCCAACTTTGACCACACTGCCAGCGGTCAGGAGAGTCGGGGCAGCAGCATGTTGCGGATCTCCGTCAGCTGGCCAGAGACTGCCAGTTTGGGGCTCTGGAGGAAGAGATTGTCCGCGATCAATTGGCGGAGCACACGCTTTGTTCAGCGGCCCGATCAAGGCTCCTCATAGACTCCAGTGAATGGACATTAGCCATGGCTGTCGACATAGCTCAGCAGTCCGAAGCAGCGGATAAACAAACTATCATGGGACCTCGGTGCGAGAACAACGCTCCGGCAATCAGAATCACAGTCGGCGGTGCAGGCTGTGGACACGGGCAGCGAGGAGAGCGTGGAAGACAAAGAGGAATATGCTACAGCTGTAAAAATAAGGTCCGCCCAAGGATCACCCAGATGTTTGGGTTGTGGGTCCACTAAGCACTGGTACAAGGCTAGAGAGTGTACGGCAAGAGGCAAATGCAGCGGCAAGTGTGGACTCCTACATCATTTTGCCAGGGCCTCTAAGAAATTTGAGTGAGCGGAACAGCAACGCAAAGTGGATTCCCCCGCCACGACTCCTGCTGTTATTCACACCGTCTCTCAGAGCATAGATGGCCGTACATAATGTATGGTGGAATTGGATGGCGTGGAGGTGCAATTGCCGGTTGTGAAGGGCACGGTGAGGTCCGTGTTGAATTGGCCTACTGTGAGGAGTTTCTTCCCGTACTACAGAGTAAGAGGTCTTTCAACACCATTTTGTGGATATGGAGGAAACAGACTGTCCATTGTGGGATCGCTAGAACTGACGGTGAGGTACAAGTCAGCAGAGGTATGCAATCTGGAGTTTGTGGACTTTTTTACAGACTGGATCTCACAATCACACTGAAAAAACAGGACATCGGGGGTTGCTCTACTTGCAAATGGAAATTATGCGACCATGTTTTATTATAATAATACTCCTTTCCAAAAGATGACTTAATCTAAAAGCACTGGCATAAACATTAGGGCAATGTATTAAAAAGTTATGTTTTGCTGGCTCTCCTCAGGGGTGTGTGTTGTCACCACTACTCTTCATCCTGTACACAAACATGTGTCGGAGCAGACATGACAACAGACACATTATAAAGTATGCTGATGACTCAGTCATTGTCAGTCTCCTCCAGGATGGTGAGAGTGGCCACGGCCCAGTAGTTGATGACTTTGTTCACTGGTGTGAGGATTCCTACCTGCAGCTGAATACAACAAAAACGAAAGATATGATTATTGACTTTAGGAGGAAAACTCCCAGGCACAAAGTCACCATACTAAAAGGCCAGACCACCGAATGTGTACAATCGTACAAATATCTTGGGACGATTATTGATAGTGGATTGAACTTTGAGGTGAACTGTGAAAGGGTGTGCAAAAAGGGTCAGCAAAATTTGCATTGTTTGAGGAAACTTGCACGCTTCCAAATTGACCGAACCATAATGACTATGTTCTATTGGGCTTTTATTGAATCTGTTTTATCCTTTTCTTTAATGTCATGGTTTGGTCAGATAAAACTGAAACAGAGGAAATCCTTGGATCAGGTAGTCAGATGGTCCAGTCGTTTGCTTGGTGAGTCACAGCTGAGCCTGACATCCCTGTACACCAGACAAGTACAGAGGATGGCCGACTCAATTTTAAATGATGACTCCCACCCTTTGCACTGCAACTTTCAGCTTCTTCCCTCCAGACGGAGGTTTGCTGTCCCAAAAAGTAGAACCCAGCGCTACAAAAACAGCTTTGTCCCTGCTGCTGTCAAAGAGTTGAACAAGCTATAAAAATTATATTGTACATATTTTATATTTACCTGTTTTGTAAGATGTGTGCCTGTGTTTGTGTCTATGTTGAATGTAATTAGTGGCTTGTAAATATGGATGTCACCAACTGCAAAACAAATCTACCTACGGGTACAAATAAAGTAACCTGAACCTGAACCCTGAACCTGATGCTCCACCCACTCCCCCCCACCCCCCAACGTCACCCAATTTTGGCCGGGAAAGGGACTTGTAGCTGCAGCAGCCATCTTGACATCGACTTTGACACTCCGGAGAAGCATTTTCATTAAGGTAAGTCAAGTTTAACACCCTTCATATCTACAGTATCGACTTCGAAAGCAAGCGTTGTTTTGACCACATCGAGTAAGTTTTGTAAGATTGACAAAATAAAGCAGGCCATGTTTGTCACGCCGCGCCGCTCATCAGCGGCGCCACCTGCACGCACACCTGCTCGTCATCAGCGGCAAGGGATATAAGCCGCCTCGCCCTGAGCTTCGGCCTGAAGCCGTTAGACTTCTCATGCATCGCTGTGAGTTCCTTCACCTTCAGCTACTCTCCCGGGTAAGAAGCTCTTACCTCCTTTTTCTCTCTCGAGTCTGCTCCCCTGTGCACAGGTGGATTCCCCAGCGGCGGACATCGCCTCTCCATCGCCCATTCCTCGCTGCTGCACCGAGCACTCCAGATGGCTGTCTTCCGGACCTCGTCCTTTGCTGTGCCAGTCATCTGTGCCCTCCAAGTAAGCTCCTCTCTCACTTGCAAATCTCCTGTGTTGGTGTGTGCCCGTCACCCTTCTCCTTTGCTTTTCCCATAGGGTTGTCCGGCTGTACGGCCTCCTGCCTCTGTGCCCGAAGCAGACGCCGCCACCAACACATTTACATCCTGCAGACACACATTCATTCACTCCTGTTGCTAATAAACTATTTGAACTTCTCTGAGCCTGTGTGTGTGCGTCTCCTGAGCCGTGCGTTATGTCAGTACGGCTTCAGCAGAGCGGCTCGGCAGACGGCGGGCTCGCACACCGGCTTACCACTCTCGAGGCTCGGGTGGATCAGATAGCCTATCAGCAACAGGTGATCCTAAACCAATTAATTAACATTAAAAACCGATTGGACCGCCTGGACCTCCAGCAGCTGTTCCCCCCGGCTCATCAGGGTGGCGCGGCTTCTGCCGCTCCAGTGGCCGTCCAGCAGGCTCCGGCGGCACCGACTCGGCTCACGCCCATTCCGACCCCCGCCCGCTTTAGCGGAAAGCTCGGCGGAGCGCGGGGGTTCATTATGCAGTGTGAGTCCGTGTTCCATCGCGTGCCCGGAGACTTTCCCTCGGATCATAGTCGGATTGGTTATATCGGGAATCTCCTGGAGGGGCGAGCGTTGGCTTGGACCTACGCCGTAATGGCGAGGCCCAGTTACGCCACCCTCACTTATGACCAGTTCGTGAGGCGCTTCCTGGAGGTCTTTGACCACTCGCGTACCGAGACGGTCCAGGTCGACCGGCTTCTCGCTCTCCAGCAGGGAAACTGGTTGGCTGCAGACTATGCGGTCGACTTCCGGGTAGCAGCGGAGGAATTAGGCTGGGAGGAACGCTCCCTCTGCGGTCTTTTCCTCCGCAGCCTCAATGATGATCTGAGGGATGAACTGGCTGGGCGGGACCTCCCTGAGACGCTAGCGGAGCTATCTTCCCTTGCCATCAGTTTGGACAACAGGCTGCGTGAGCGCTCCTTGGGGCGGAAGTCGTCTTCTTCTCGCCCTCGCGGAGCCTCGTCGCGCCAGTTCCAAGCTCGCCTCCTGGTGACGCCGCCACCATCGCACCCCGAGGAGTCGGAGCCGATGGTGACGGGCTGGACAAAGCTCTCCCCTGCGGAGAGACAACGCCGCCGTGCGTTGAATCTCTGCATGTATTGCGGAGATAGTCAACACACGGTAGAGCTTTGTCCACAGAAGCCAAACGGTGGGGTCCGCGAGTCACTGTAGGGGGCCTCGCGGACGTCAATCGGTTAAACCCCCTCACTCAATTAAAGCTGCCCATCCGTTTCTGCCACAACCCCATTGGGCATCTCACCCACGCACTGGTGGATTCGGGCGCAGAAGGCAGCTTTATTTTACAAAGCCTGGCAACCCGATTGGGCATCCGCTGCCAGGCGCTCAGAAACCCCATCTCTCTGGTCAACCTCTCTCGTGCCTCCCTTGGGAGAGTTACGCACCAGACCATCCCGGTCCCAGTGATCATCTCTGGTAACCACCGGGAGGAGATAACCTTTCTCGTCCTGCCCAACTCTGTGTCGCCCGTCATCCTGGGGTACATCCCTGGCTACGCCTCCACAACCCTGTCCTGGATTGGAAGTCAGCCGGGGTGTCGGCATGGAGCACGTTCTGTATGGGCACCTGTCTTCAGTCCGCTGCCTGCTCTCCGTCCGCTTCTCTCCCTCCTACGGACGCTGCACCCCCGGACCTGTCTCTGGTGCCCCTGGAATTTCACGACCTGGCTATGGTATTCAGCAAGACCAAGGCCATGTCTCTCCCTCCTCATCGGCCCTATGACTGCGCCATCAACCTCCGCCAGGGGGCACCCTTACCTTCTGGTCGGCTCTACAGTCTGTCGGCGCCGGAGAAGGAGACGATGAACGCCTACCTAAAGGAGTCGCTGAGTGCTGGGATAATCCGCCCATCGTCATCACCCGTGGGGGCAGGGTTCTTCTTCGTCGGAAAGAAGGACGGATCCCTCCGTCCTTGCATTGACTATCGGGCTCTAAATGACATCACGGAGAAGGATCGTTACACCCTGCCCCTCATGGACACCGCTTTCCACTCCCTCCAGGGGGTGATCTGGTTCACCAAGCTGGATCTACGCAGCACATACCACCTCGTCCAGATCCGGGAGGGAGATGAGTGGAAGACAGCCTTCCGTACCCCGAACGGCCACTTCGAATACCTGGTAATGCCGTTCGGGTTGACCAACGCTCCTGCCGTCTTTCAGCGCCTCATCAACGACGTCCTCCGGGACTTCATCGGCCTCTTTGTGTTCGTCTACCTGGACGACATACTCATCTTCTCCAAGTCCAGGGACGAGCACCAGGTCCATGTGAGGCGGGTCCTCCAAAGACTGCTGGAGAACCGGCTATACGTGAAGGCTGAAAAGTGTGAATTTTATGCTAAGACTACATCCTTCCTGGGATTCATCATCTCTCACGACCAGGTGCGTCCAGACCCAGAGAAGGTGAAGGCGGTGGTAGAATGGCCTACACCTGCGTCGAGGAAACAGGTGCAACAGTTCGTTGGGTTCGCGAACTTCTACCGCCGCTTTGTCCAAAACTTCAGTACCATCGTTGGACCGCTGACCCGCCTCACGTCCCCTAAGGTCCCGTTCCGGTGGACCGAAGAGGCCGCAGCTGCTTTTCAGGTGCTGAAGGCGGAGTTCTCCTCCTCCCGGGTCCTTCGCCAGGTCGACCCCGCGCTGCAGTGCATCGTGGAGGTGGACACTTCGGACACAGGAGTGGGGGCGGTGCTATCCCAGCGGTCGCCTGATGACGGCGCCAAACGGCCCTGCGCCTTCTTCTCCCGGCGCTTGTCCCCGGCGGAGAGAAATTACGACGTGGGGGACAGAGAGCTCCTGGCCATCAAGCTCGCGCTGCAAGAGTGGCGTCACTGGCTAGAGGGGGCGGGCCTGCCATTCGTGGTCCTGACGGACCACAAGAACCTGGAGTACCTTCGATCTGCCAAGCGCCTGAACGCCCGCCAGGCGCGCTGGTCCTTGTTCTTCGCCAGGTTCCAGTTTTCCATCACCTTCAGGCCTGGCTCCAAGAACGGCTTGCCCGATGCCCTCTCTAGCCAATTCGCCCCTGAGGAGTCGGAGGACACGCTCCACACCATCCTACCTAGGTCGTGCGTCGTGGGAGCCATCTCCAGGGACATTGAGAGCAAGATCCGGAAGGCGCAGGAAGTGGAACCTGACCCTGGCGGCGGACCGGAGGGGATGCTGTTTGTGCCATCTGCGGTTCGAGGAGAGGTCATCCACTGGCTCCACACCTCCAAGCTCACCTGTCACCCTGGCTCCTCCCGGATGATAAACCTCCTCCAGCGGTCCTTTTGGTGGCCGGGCCTGCGGAGGGATGCTGCCCGCTACGCCCGGGCCTGTCCAATTTGTGCCACCAACAAGTCGGGAAATGCCCCTCCAGCGGGTCTGCTCCAGCCCCTGCCCGTCCCTGGCAGGCCCTGGTCGCACATCGCCTTGGATTTCGTCACCGGACTCCCAGTCTCCAACTCCTACAACACCATCCTGACCATCGTGGACCGCTTCTCCAAGGCGGCACACTTCGTCCCCCTGCGAGGTCTCCCCACTGCCCTGGAGACGGCGGACGTCCTCATCCAACACGTGGTCAGGCTGCATGGGATTCCGGTGGACGTGGTCTCGGATCGAGGGCCCCAATTTTCCTCTGAGGTTTGGAGGTCGTTTTGCAACGCTTTAGGAGCCAAGGTGAGCCTCTCCTCCGGCCATCACCCCCAATCCAACGGGCAGTGTGAGCGGACCAACCAGGAGCTGGAGGCTGCGCTCCGCTGTGTAACGGCGTCCAAACCCACGTCCTGGAGTAACCACCTTGCCTGGGTTGAATACGCCCATAATACCACTCGCTCTTCTGCCACAGGGATGTCCCCCTTCAAGGCGTCCCTGGGTTACGATCCCCCGCTGTTCCCGGCGCAGGAGAGCGAGGTAACTGTCCCCTCAGTACGGGCGCATCTCAGGCAGTTCCGCTCCATCTGAGCATCAGCGCGCAATGCGCTTTTACGCACGGCGGAGCGCAACAGAGCCATGGCAGACCGGCACAGAAGACCTGCCCCGGCGTACAGGGTTGGGCAGCGAGTCTACGTGTCGACCCGGGACGTTACCCTAAAAGGCGAGAGGAGGAAGCTGGCACAGCGCTTCGTGGGTCCCTATCCCATCACCAGGATTGTCAACCCGGTGGCTGTGCGTGTAGCTATTCCCCCCTCCCTCCGCATCCACCCCACCTTCCACGTGTCCAAGGTGAAACTGGCAGTCTCCGATCCCCTTTGCCCTCCTCCTGCTGCGCAACCCGCGCCCCGGATGGTTGGTGGCCATCCGGCCTGGCCCGTCTCCTCCATCCTGGACTCCCGGCGCTGAGGTCGTGGGTTGCAGTACCTGGTGGACTGGGAGGGCTATGGGCCTGACCATCAACAGTGAGTACCCCCGTCGTCTGTGTTGGACCCATCGCTCATCGCTGATTTCCACCGAGCGCACCCAGAAAGGCCATCGCCAGGAGGCGCTGCTAGAGGGGGGAGTACTGTCACGCCGCGCTGCTCATCAGCGGCGCCACCTGCACGCACACCTGCTCATCATCAGCGGCGAGGGATATAAGCCGCCTCGCCCTGAGCTTCGGCCTGAAGCCGTTAGACTTCTCATGCATCACTGTGAGTTCCTTCACCTTCAGCTACTCTCCCGGGTAAGAAGCTCTTACCTCCTTTTTCTCTCTCGAGTCTGCTCCCCTGTGCACAGGTGGATTCCCCGGCGGCGGACATCGCCTCTCCATCGCCCATTCCTCGCTGCTGCACCGAGCACTCCAGGTGGCTGTCTTCCGGACCTCGTCCTTTGCTGTGCCAGTCATCTGTGCCCTCCAAGTAAGCTCCTCTCTCGCTTGCAAATCTCCTGTGTTGGTGTGTGCCCGTCACCCTTCTCCTTTGCTTTTCCCATAGGGTTGTCCGGCTGTACGGCCTCCTGCCTCTGTGCCCGAAGCAGACGCCGCCACCAACACATTTACATCCTGCAGACACACATTCATTCACTCCTGTTGCTAATAAACTATTTGAACTTCTCTGAGCCTGTGTGTGTGCGTCTCCTGAGCCGTGCGTTATGTCAATGTTAAGTTGAATGTTCACGCTGTTGCTTTCTTGCTCCAATTTCTGACAATTATGAGGCTTAATAAGTCAGGGGCTAATTATTTCTTGTGATGTATTCTACTTACATCTGCACTGTGCTGTAGCTATGTTTGTGTCGTAACAGCAAAAGGCTTTTTCTTGAAGTATTGCAAGCTAGCATGTCAACATTTGCAAGCACGCTTGAAGCAGAAAAACGTGCATTCAAAGAGCAACTAGCTAGAGCTAGCTCCTTTCAACTTTGGTGTCATCTCTTCTCAGTGGTATTGATGGGCTAAATGCAAACTCTCCTACATTATATAACATTATTAACATTAGCATACATTCTAGGACAGGGGGCTCTATAAAATATATTTTTCAGTAGTTTCTGCAACGCTTTTGCGGCGCATGTCGTATCACTCAGATGTGAATGTGCTTCGCTGTTAGTACTGACAGCTTAAGCGAACTCTGTCAGCAGGCGACAGTGAGACCGCCATTTTGTTTTATTTTTTTTTTTTCATTAAAAGGGCTTAACCAGCAACTTAAAAGTAAAGGATGGTGATGGTGCACGTGTTGTGAAAAACTCTGTTTTCCCACGAGTTGTGGTCAACATGGTGCACATGCAGCGCTTCCACGGGACATTTGTTTTTGTGTTCATCTAGTCTTCCCAAGTCTATTTTGTTGTATTTGCTTCGCTATTGATGGGATAAAGTGATCAATATAACCATATAACAGTTATTTGTGTGACTCAAAATATTTGTACTCTGCTTATGTCTAGGTAATATGACCAATATACATAATGGAATATATATTGCCAAGTGTGTGGTTCACTCCCTACAAAATAGTGGACCTTTGTCTCAGCACAGAGGATAACAAACGCCTGGTATTTATGAGGAGGAAACACACTTGTGATAAGGGATGACTGAGCTTAGCCTACGCTGACCTCGGAGGTGAAATGGCCTTCATGTGGACACACTCGGCGCCAGGAACAGATCCTCCCGTGGACCAGGCACCTGGACTGTCATCTTGTTAATGCATGCTTCCTTCTTTGTTCTTTTGTGTATAAATATTCTGGGTCAGGGCCAGCATAGTCAGTCAGACTTCATGAACTGACACGACTTGTTGCTGTCAGGGAGAGAAGGGTTGACCCAGCGCTGCAACCGACTATATTCAACTTGCTTCAATAAATACGTGTTCCAAGTAAACTAATCTCTTCCTTGAAAACGAATCTGGGTAAACCATCTACACACATAGACGATCTTTGAAGAGTAGACTTAGATGGTTTTTACTGACTTTTTTCCTAACACTATCTTAACTTTGACTTGGTTAAACAATTAATGGGTTTGACGTGTGTAGTGATACAGAATGGTCAGTGAATGTATCATGCGCATGGAGAGTTTCTACAAATAAATGAAGTGAACCTCCGCTCCGCTCTCGAGGTCCCTTTTATTATATATTTCATTAAGTACACAGTACAACACATGGTGTCAGAAGTCGGCGACCCGTCTCTAATATGAAGACAGAAGCTTTAAAAAGCATGTAAGTGAAGTTTCCTTCCAGTTGGGCTGTACAGAGGAAAAAAAAAAAAGTTTTCAAGTTCACGAGCTGAACTAGCAAACATTCCAAGCTAGCCACAACGTGACGAAGACGTCGGAAGGTAATGGATACGTTATTTTCCATAAGCCCGCCCGAGGCATTTGACTTCAGGGATGTCGCTAGTTGGCCAAATTGGGTCAGACGTTTTGAAAGATTCCGCATGGCTGCCGGACTCGACCAGAAGAGTCAAGAGTATCAAGTGAACTCGCTAATATACACTATGGGAGACTCGGCAGATGATGTGCTTAACACTTTAGCACTGGCTGAAGCGGACAAGAAAGACTATGAGAAAGTAAGAGACGCATTTGAAAAACATTTCATCTGTGAACATAACGTGATATATGAGAGGGCCAAGTTTAACAAACGCTGCCAGGAGCCTGGTGAATCAGCCGAGGCGTTCATCACAGCCGTCCACAAGCTAGCTGAGTATTGTCAGTATGGAATCCTCAAAGAGGAGATGATAAGAGATCGCTTAGTCGTGGGTATTAAAGACCACACGCTTTCAGAGAAGTTACAGCTCGACTCAAAGCTGACTTTAACAAAAGCAATGACGAAGATTCGCCAAAATGAGGAAATTAAAAAGCAACAAACCACACTGAGACAGACTAGCAGGGATGGTGTTGAAGGAGCTAATATGGATGCAGTTAGGTTCAAGCACAAACAAAAATCGGGTCAACAAGGAAACAAAACAAATCACAGACCAGGTCAGACAAATGCAAAAGACAGATGTGGCAGGTGTGGAAAAGCACATGCAAATTCATTTAAAGAATGTCCTGCTCGCAATGCAGACTGCAAGAAATGTCAGAAAAAGGGGCATTTTGCTGCTTTGTGCAAAACAAAAATGAGAGTGGAGGAACTTCAGCAGAAGGACATGTGTGAAAGTTTGGAGACTTTGTTTTTGGGCACAATGACTACGGCACCTCCACCTAATGTGCGTGGAAGAGGTCGATTGGAGTAAATGGCCAGCAGGTAGTGTTCAAGCTTGACACCGGCGCTGCAGTGACAGCCATCCCAAAACACATGTACTCTGAAAAGCTACACGGGAAACTTTCACCACCAAGCAAAAAACTGTGTGGACCAAGCAATGTTCGTATCGCAGTACAGGGATGCTTTAAAGCCGACATGAGCTACAAGGGCTCTGTTGTGAAGCAGCAGGTGTATGTTGTCCCAGGGTTAGCTACTCCACTACTTGGCTTGCCAGCCATACAAGACCTCAGCTTGCTTAGTCAAGTAGATGCCATTGCAACAGAGAATGCTTATGTGAAGCAATATCCCAGAGTGTTTACTGGTTTAGGGAAGCTAGAGGGTGAATATAGGATTAAACTGAAAGAGAATGCAACTCCATTTGCCCTAGCGGTGCCACGCCGCTTGCCTCTGCCATTAAGAGGGAAAGTTCAAGAGGAGCTGAATAGGATGGAGGCAATGGGAGTTATTTCACCCATAGAAGATGCAACTGAGTGGTGCTCCGGAATGGTCGTAGTACCAAAGCCAAACGGAAAAATCCGTATATGTGTCGACCTCACCCACCTAAATGACAACGTGTGCAGAGAAAGACACATCCTCCCTGCAGTCGATGAGACGCTTGCTAAACTAGCTGGAGCTAGAATTTTTTCAAAGCTAGATGCCACTGCAGGTTTTTGGCAAATTCCTTTGCATAAGGAATCGTCCCCACTCACCACCTTCATCACGCCATTTGGACGTTTTTGTTTCAACCGACTTCCTTTTGGAATATCCTCAGCACCAGAGCATTTCCAGAAGCGCTTGACACAAATGCTGGATGGCCTGGAAGGAACGGTCTGTCATGCAGATGACATCTTGGTGTTTGGAGCCACACCACAAGAACATGATGAAAGGCTGCATCGAGTGCTGCAACGCCTACAGCAGCGAGGCCTCACCCTGAATGACAAGTGCCAGTTTGCAGTGACTGAGGTGAAATTCCTCGGGCATGTTGTCAGCGGAGAGGGAATACGGCCAGATCCCGACAAGATCAGGGCCATTGCGGCCATGCCACCACCCAAGGACGTGGCAGACGTCAAAAGATTCATGGGGATGGTGAATTACTTGGGAAAGTTTTCCCCAAACATTGCAGAGATCACAGGACCGATCAGGGACCTCCTGAAAGCTGATAACATGTGGACATGGGGGCCAGCTCAACAGACAGCCTTCGCAAAGGTGAAAGAAGAGCTCATCTCATCGGCTGTACTTGCCCCATACTGCACTGACAGGCCGACTAGGGTGTCAGCAGATGCATCCTCCTACGGACTGGGGGGTGTTTTGTCACAACTTCAACCTTCAGGAGAGTGGAGGCCAGTGGCCTTTATTTCCCGCAGTATGACAGAAACGGAGCGTAGATACGCCCAAATTGAAAAAGAGGCCTTGGCCATCACGTGGGCGTGTGAACGGTTCCAAACTTACCTCCTGGGCCTGCACTTTGAGGTTAGAACAGACCACAAACCCTTGATAAGTCTCCTCAGCACAAGAGCACTTGATGAAATTCCCCCTCGTGTGTTGCGATTCAGATTGAGACTCCTGCGGTTCACATACACCATTGTGCATGTTCCGGGAAAAAATCTCATAGCAGCAGATGCTCTTTCAAGAGCTCCCCTTCAAGGTGCAACTACAGAGGAGGATCTCGTGCTCCAGAGTGACGTGAGAGCTCACATCAATGAAGTCATTCAGCAACTGCCTGCATCGCAAGAGAAACTGATGCAGATTAGGCAAGCTCAGGAAGAGGATCCAGTGTGTGCACGGCTGTCTTCTCTGATCCGCACAGGTTGGGACAGACAGAGTTCAACTCCGCAGCTGAAGTCCTATTGGCAGTACCGAAATGACTTGTTGATGGCTGATGGTCTCCTGATGAAAGGGAAAAGAATAGTGATTCCAGCAAGCATGCAACCAAACATTTTGGAAACGCTTCATCAGGGCCACCAGGGAATGGTGAAGTGTATGGCGAGGGCTCATGAAGCAGTATGGTGGCCAGGTCTGACACGTCAGATAAAAGAAAAGGTACGCCAGTGTGAAGTTTGTGCTAAGGAATGTCACAATGCACCAGAACCTCTCCTGACCACACCCTTGCCATCACGCCCATGGCAAAAGCTAGCCGCCGACCTGTTTGAATGGAAGAAAGGTCATTACTTGGTGGTCATTGACTACTACTCCCGATTCATTGAGGTTGCCAACGTCACAAGCACTCTAGCGTCAGCTGTGATTATTAAAATGAAAGCCATCTTCAGCCGTCATGGAGTGCCTGACACACTCATCACCAACAACGGTCCACAGTTTGCAGCAGCAGAGTTTGCAGAGTTTGCTGCAGATTATAAATTCCAGCATCTCACCAGTAGCCCCCGTTACCCTCAAAGCAACGGAGAAGCAGAATGCGCTGTTAGAACCGTGAAGGCCCTGTTGCAGAAGAATGAGGACCCTCACAAAGCACTGATGGCATACAGAGCGACCCCTCTCGCTCATGGGGCATCCCCCGCGCAGCTCCTAATGGGGCGTAACATCCAGACACCTCTCCCAGTATGTCCAAGCACCCTCACACCAGCTTGGCCGGACTTGAGAGCTTTTGAGAGGAAAGATGAAGAGCTTAAAAGAAAACAGGCTGAGGGATATAACACACGGCACAGAGCACAGGAGAAGAAACCGCTCCAGCCAGGCCAGAGAGTCTGGATCAAGAACGAACCACGCACTGGAGTAGTTTCCGGATCAGCTGGGACACCGAGGTCCTACGTCGTTGACACTTCGAAGGGCAATCTCAGAAGAAACCGCTCTCATTTGAGAGTTGTGCCTTCACCATCGACCACCCCAGATCCGGGTATACGCACCAGAGTGGGCAGAGCGGTCAAGCCAGTCAAAAGACTGAATTTGTAGTATAGTGTTGTGTGTATACATGGAGCAGAATAAACCTCCATACCACAACAGAGAGGATCAGGTAGTCCACCCTGCCTCTCAGTTAAATTCTTATGTGTTACGAGTTTGAATGTTGCAGTATTGTGTTAGAAAAAAAAAAAAGGAGGGGACAAGAATGAGATGAATAATGAGATGCAGAAGGTGTAAATTCAAAGTTTATTTTGAGGATTTGATTTTTGTAAACAGCTGGGAAACATTGGTTTAAAAGGGGGAGATGTAGTGATACAGAATGGTCAGTGAATGTATCATGCGCGCATGCGCATTGAGAGTTTCTACAAATAAATGAAGTGAACCTCCGCTCCGCTCTCGAGGTCCCTTTTATTATATATTTCATTAAGTACACAGTACAACACCACGTGTGTACATGTCGCTTCCTTTTCCCTTTGTCTCCCTCTTCATTCATGGGAAATATGAAGATAAAGTGGCCAGCGGGGGCATTCTGTGTGGTGCATATCCTCTATTTAAAGCTACGTTGAGGCTGGTTTTGGAGCACTGTTCAGCCTCGTACCACCCAGCTGTAATAAGCGCAGAGAAATGCACTGAGCTAGAGGCTCCTAGCTCATAATGACTATGTTTTATCGGGCTTTTATTGAATCTGTTTTATCCTTTTCTTTAATGTCATGGTTTGGTCAGATAAAACTGAAACAGAGGAAATCCTTGGATCAGGTAGTCAGATGGTCCAGTCGTTTGCTTGGTGAGTCACAGCTGAGCCTGACATCCCTGTACACCAGACAAGTACAGAGGATGGCCGACTCGATTTTAAATGATGACTCCCACCCTTTGCACTGCAACTTTCAGCTTCTTCCCTCCAGACGAAGGTTTGCTGTCCCAAAAAGCAAAACCCAGCGCTACAAAAACAGCTTTGTCCCTGCTGCTGTCAAAGAGTTGAACAAGCTATAAAAATCATATTGTACATATTTTATATTTACCTATTTTGTAAGATGTGTGCCTGTGTTTGTGTCTATGTTGAATGTAATTAGTGGCTTGTAAATATGGATGTCACCAGACTGCAAAACAAATCTACCTACGGGTACAAATAAAGTAACCTGAACCTGAACCTGTTTGTGAAGCATTTTGGACTATCGTGAAGTCATTGTCTTGTTAAGTTTGTTGTTACACCTAGTTAAGTGGTCTAGTACTGCTCTAGTCTTGGCTTAGTGTCCTCTTGATCAAGGTGTAGTTATTGAAGGTAGAACAAGGCAAAAAAACCCCCTGCATTTCTATTAAGATGGATTTCCTTCATAATGGCACTAATCTGTAATATTTTCATACACTTTTTCAGGGGAAACACAAACTGTTTGAATAGGCAAATTGAGTTTGGACCTGAAGGTAGCAGCATTTTTATTTCTGTTGTACATTATAGGGGCTGATGCCAAAGATTGTACATCTTTTATACATTTGTCAAAAATTAATCAAAAACTAGAGAAATGGGTAATAAAAATCTGCCATCACTTTATTTTTGTGAACAGCAAATTGCAGCTTGAATCATCGACTGGACTGGGTTTTTGTATACAGACTAAAAATTTCTGATTTCCTTCCTTGTTTTTTTTTTTTTCCCCCACAGGAGGAACAAGGTGTGGATGCGGACTTGTCTTGTGCTGTGCTAAATCCCGATCACCCAAAAGACACAACTGAGCAGCAGCTGGCCACTACCTTACTGCTGTTGCAGTATTTGATGCATGTGCCAGGTATAAAGGTTGTGCAGATGTCGTCATGAGCGTGACAGCAGTGCAGCATTGTTAGCAACAGAAGCCAAATTTGAGTGGAGAGCTGAGTCAGTGCATTTCTGTAACTAGCTTTGAGTCGTGATTTTGCATCTTTTTCTTGGTAAAAACGCACTCAGATGGTGAAGATCTGCTTTGTCACTAATTGGACAAATAGTTGTAGAAAAAACTCCACAATTTCTGTTTACTGGACTACCCAAAAAATAGGAGCAAACAACTAGCTGCACTCCAGAGAGGAGATGCTAATAGTTTAATCCTGGATGTAACTTTTACACTGTCACTTAAGCTCAAAAAATACAAGATTACTTAAAAATCTATCCTTATGTCTCATTTTGTGCTCCTTAAGAATTAGCCCACCCTCATTAGAGTTAAGGTCAGACCCAGAACATCCATTCTGACCCAGGGCGATGGTGTTAACTAATCAGAAATATACATCTGCTGATTTCAAAGCGCTGCGACCGCAGCTGGCGTGACAGACCCAAAACACATGAACGTGTTTCTCCACCCCCCCCCACACACACACACACTCTAACCCAGTCCAAATCATTTCAATTTTACCAAACAAAAGTAAAATTATAAATTCAACAGCTGTTTAAGTCCTTTTTCATGTGCAGTAATTTTCATAATCCACTCAAAATTTGGTCGTTTGGGAGCACGTTTAGAATGCTGATGATCCGTGTACATAACCTCTATTGCTATTGATGCCTTTTTACAGGAACTAAACTTACTTAACTCTGTCTGCATCCACCACAGTTTCCAATGGTGTAAGAGATTCTTGACCAATATAAAACAATTTAGATATAGATATAGATAGACATTGACTGGAATGGGTTATGTATACAGATAACAAATTTCTGATTTTGTTTTTTTGGTTATTCACAGCGGCCGTGTAAGGCGTGTTCCATATAAGTAACCAGCAGGGCTGCACTAATTGGAGACCACTGATCAAGGTAGTTATTGAAGGTAGAGCAAAGAAAAAATAAACCCTGTCTTCCTATTTAATAAGATAGATTTCCTTCATGCTAATGACATTATTCTCTAATATTTTCATACACTTTTTCAGGAGAAGCACACAAAAAACTGTCTGAATAGGCGAATTGAGTTTGGACCTGAAGGTAACAGCATTTTTATTTCTTTTGTATATTATAGGAGCTGATGCCAAAGATTACATCCACAATAATCCCATGGTGGATACAAAAATACAGTTAATATTAAAACTTAACTGTGAAATTACACATACACATATATGCCAAAAAAATAATCAAAAAACACAGAAATGGTTAACATACAGTCACACACTTTCTTGCTTGGTGTCATCTCAACCCACACTGTTGTCCCACTCATTCTCTTGTATATTTTATGTTGTTAGGTGGACCCCAATCACGTCCAAAGTAGATCCATCTTGAATGTTGTGAAGGCTCTGTAGTACATGGTGAGTACAAGATCTTTAAATCTTTTAAATAACACAATATTCAGCACTTTTAATTAATACAAAAAGGTCATTGGCTCGATGGTCTATGTGATTATAGTTTGTCCTTATTCATTTCTTAAGTTTGGCTTAGAGTAGCTTGAATAATTATTTTGTTAGGATTGTGAGACGGACGGCAAATTTCTAGCAGATGATCCCTTACTGCGTTGTTACAACTTGATTTTTAGGATGTAGATACTTAAGTGGAGGAGGCATCTGAGTTTATCAGACCTATAGAAAAGACATTATTTTGTTCAGATTTGGTAGTACCATTAAAATTGTAAAATTCATGATAGTAATGCTACTCTTCAACGAGAACAAGTAAGAAAAAAAAAACTGATTTCTTTTGTTTTTTTGTCCCTCCACAGTCATCATTTACTGTCGAATCACTAGACTAATTTCAAAATGTTTAATACACACGTGAGAAGTTATTAAGCTTGTTTTGATGAATAATATTCATTGTTAGTCTTTTGCATTTGAATCTCGTGTTACCAAGTTGCGTCTGTGACTGGGATGTTACAAAGTGCAACGCACAAATGATTGACTGCTGGCTCCTCCCCAGATGCTTCTTTTGAACAGAAAGCAGAAACATCTGGCTGGACAGGCTCTTTGTTGCTGTAGTCCCAATGCAATATTTTATCACCTTTAGACCATTGAACAGGTCTAGGCAAGTACATGATGTTTAGTAGTGGTCAAAGAGGAACAGACAACAAGGACTACGTTGATAGCTTTGTGAATTCCAACAAAGAAGCATCAGGCGTTACTTAGCAAAAAAAAAAAAAAAAAATCACTGTAGTCAATTGCATTAATTTTTAATTATTTTAAAAACAGCTTGATATCTTGCCATGTTTGATTTTTATGTCTGTCTGCAATATGTTTGTCTAATTTCAGATAAATTCAGAGTTCAAGCGATTGACAACCCTACCACTCCAGTCTCGCTTTCTCTCCCAACTGGACCTTTTGTCTGACAAACTTCTAACCTTGTACAAGAAGAGGGGAGGACAAACTGGAAAGAAGCTGAAGCAACTGATAGGAGCTATGACAAATGGAAGGAGTCAAGTTTGCCTTTACCTTTCAGAAAAATAATGAGCAAAATTACATAAATACAAAATGTCAGTTTATATTTCATAAAACTGGGTTTTGGCTATATTATGCTCATTTGACCGCCTCGTCTGCACATCAGGGCATAGACGATCAAATCTCGTGGCACATCAATGTTTTAATTCTTCCCCAGTGAATATCAATATAAAGCAAGTTATTGTGAAAGTATTTAAAGTATTCAGAATATAGTACACCGATTGGTCAATGTAACGGAATACGTTACAAAATACATTTTAGTTTAGTTTATTTAACAGGGACAATGTGCAAAAACATTAAAAAAGATGCTTTACACCAGAGTTAGCTCAAGCTAGTTTCCATATGTAGTCCCTGAGCAATATTAGGCAAGTATTCTGTAATGAAATGCATTTTTAAAGTGTTCTCCCCAACACTAATCAATATCACTAATAACAGCAGAAATTAAGTTCTTCAGTTTGTACCTCCCACTGTGGTTTCAATAAACAACCGTTTGACACCATGATTTTGACTAATTTTCCCCGCATTAATATTTTGTTTTTTATTTTATTTATTTAGCGAATGCAAAGTCCTTAAGCCAAGCAGTTGCCTCCTGGTTTGCTGTATGGAGGGTGTGTAATCCTCCTTCCAGTCTTTGGAGCGGGCAAGCCTCTATGATGTGTTCCATAGTTTGCTCCTCTCCACATGCGCACAGTGGGCTAGGGCTACTGCCCCATCTGTGAAGGCTGGCCAAGCAGGGGCCATGTCCAGTCCTGAAGCGATTGAGTGTAGACCACTGTCTCCTTGGGAGGTTGGTGCCCGGGACCTGTTGGTTGGGGTTTATCACCAGCTGTTTGTTTGGGACCTCCTTGGTTTCCCATTCCTCTTGCCAAGCTGTCTGGATGGTAAAGTCAGCTGGGGGAGGGTTTTTCCAAATCGGCCGTCTGGATGAAAGTCGGGCAGTGGGTGGGGTGTAGATATCTGCATGGATTGGTAAGTGAGGAAAATCTTTAACTTTTTGGAGCATCCTTTGAGTTAATGCTGCTCGCCGGATGTGTGGAGGGGCTATGTTTGACAGTACAGAGAGCCAGGGGAGTGGTGTTGAGCGGATTGTTCCAGTTATAGTTCTCATGGTTGAGTTGAGCTGGGTGTCTACATGGTGTGTGTAAGATGACCTGGACCAGACAGGGGCACAATATTCTGCTACAGAGTATGAAAGGGCCAGTGCTGAGGTGCGCAGGGTGGAGACTGCCGCCCCCCATTTTGCACCAGCGAGCTTGCAGAGCAGGTTGTTTCGTACTTTCACCTTAGCAGCCGTCCCCTTTAGATGTTCCTTGAAGGATAAGGTCCTATCAAGGGTCACTCCAAGATAAGTTGGATTTGGGGCATGCTTAAGCTTGAGTCCGCTCAGGTGGATGTTTAGTTCTCTGGCAGCTTTTGCATTGTGGAGATGAAATACACTGGAGACGGTTTTTGCTGGGCTTGGTTTTAGGCGCCAGATTTTGCAGAACTGGTCCAGTTTAGCAAGATCTTCCGTGAGCACCCGTTCCAGTGGTTCAAAGTCTGGTGCTTGGAATGCCAAACAGATGTCGTCTGCATAGATGAATTTGCGGGATTTTGTAGTAGGCAGGTCGTTTATGTAGAGGTTGAACAGAGTTGGAGCTAGAACTGAGCCTTGTGGGAGTCCGTTTTTCTGCATTCTCCATGCACTTGTGTTCTGACTGAGGTGGACTCTGAACCTTCGGTTGGTCAGCAGGGTTTTTATAATTGCTGTTGCCCAAGCAGGGATCGCCTTTATAAGTTTCAGGAGGAGGCCTTTGTGCCAGACCGTATCATAGGCGGCTGTAAGATCGAGAAACACAGCCCCTGTCTTCAGTCTGCTCTCGAAGCCATTTTCAATGAAGGTGGTTAGAGCCAGTACTTGTTCTCCTGTACTGCGGTCCTTGCGGAAACCTGCTTGATCCACACTTAGAATATCCTCTATTTCTGGGGAAATGCGTTGCAGTATTAGGCGCTCCATGATTTTGTAAGGAACGCTGAGTAGGGAGATTGGGCGGTAGCTTGCTGGTAGTTTGTGGTCTTTGCCAGGTTTTGGGATGGCAATGACCTTTGCTGTCCGCCATTTCTTTGGGATCGAGTTCGTTTGTGTGATCCTTGTGTAGAATTGTGTCAACCAGGTTAGGGCTCGGGGGCCAAGATTCTTCATGAATTCTGGGAAGATGTTATCGTATCCTGCTGCCTTTCCACATTTCAGGCCCTGTAGGACTTTCTCCAGTTCAGCAGCCTCGAAGGGTTCAGGGTTCGTTTCCTCTACAGGCATTTTTTGGTGTTTTTTTAGCTCAGTTGTAACTGCTCTTCTGGTGTCTTTGTCTTGGGGTGCTTTGGCGATAGTCAGTAGGTGGGATGCAACTTGGTTGGGTGTGACGGATGCTCGGCTTTGGCTAGGGGGCTTCTGTGCAGCTCCTAGGCGACGGATGAGGCTCCAACATTTCCTGCTAGAGTGGGTAAAGCTCCGGTCAGCAACTGTCTCCTCCCATTTCTTTCGCCGGGCTGTATTTAGCGATTCAATGAGATGGTCTGCTATCTCTGGGTCCCCTGATGTTTGATAGGATTGTAGGAGGGCAGCACTTTCTCCGTCCAAACATGGGACATAGAGGGGTCGGTAGCCTCGTGGGATTGCAGTATGGGCAGCCTTGAAGATTGCGCTGCAGAAGCGGTTGTATGCTTCATCTACAGTGATGGTGTGGAGTGGGATGGTAACAATGCTCCGGTCCAGAGTTTCACTGAATTTCTTCCAGTTGGCTTTGCGGAAGTTCCAGCGCATCTTCCTTGGGCTGTATATGACTGGAAGTTGTAGGCCAATGTGTACAAGCAGGGGCCGGTGTTGGCTGTGTGGAAAATCATCAAGAATGAGGATCTGTGTAGGATATGGCTCCCCATTCAAAGAGCTGACCCAACACAGGTCAGGAGAATAGTCCATCTTCCACCTAGCAGAGTGGAAGGTTCCTCTTTGTTTGGGGTCGTATATCAAAGCGAGGTCATTTCTGGATGCCCAGTCTGAAAGTGCCTCCCCATCACTGTCCACTGCTGGGTACCCCCAGTCAGGGTGATGGCTGTTAAAGTCCCCCACATAGATGGCAGGGTGGGGTAGGATGGGTAAGACCTGCAGATCCCAGTTGGCATTAGGGGGCTTGTACACATTGACAATATGGAAGCCACCAATGATTATGGTGTCTGAGAAATGTGTTGTTATCAGGTGATTTGCTTCAACTATGTCAGAACGCACATAGGTGGCACGTCCATGTTTAGCATGTAGAACATAGCACAGGAGGTCAAAGCCTTTGATGGTGAAGCGGCCAGCTTCCTCTGTGCCAATATGAGTCTCTTGGAGGCAGATTACATCAATCGAATGTTGGAAGGCGAGGACTTCGATAAGGCTTCGCTTGGCTGCAGATAGGCCTTCAACGTTTAGTTGTAATATGCGAAGGGCAGATCCTACCACAAAGTGCTCTTGGGGCTGTTTGCTTTCGGCTTTAGGACTGTGACTAGGATTCTTCTTTGACTTGGCACAGAGGCGTCGTCTCTTTGAATTTAGTCTGCTGGTAGGATCATTAGCTTCCCCAGGCAAGCCCGGGTACTGGCGGAGGGCGCGACGAGAACGCTGATCCATTGCCCCCAATATTTTGTTAAAACACAGGTTTTATTTTTGAGATTTTCTTAAAAAGTCTAAAATTTGACTTGTTCGCCCCTGCAGAGACCCTGTCTTTAACTTCATTCATTCTGCTGGAAAAGCATGAATAAAGCTGTGGTTGGCAAAATTTAAATATCACATGGCATGTAAAAGTGGATGTCTAATTTAAAAACATGTGGAAAATTATGATTTAGGAATGAAATTAACATCTGTTCTGTGTCCAGGAATCTGGGGAGGATGATGTCGATTCTGGGAGGGAGTGCATTTTGAAGGCGTTATGTGTCTACTTGAACAAAGACCCTGAAAATTTGATAAAAGAACATGTGGTGAGTATAACAATATTTTACTTACGCCATTGAGTTCTACACCTGTTGAACTGCAATAACAGAGAAATTATCAGAGTATTTGATCTTGTACAATGTATAAATATTGCCTTCCTTTTCAACAGAAAAAAAAATCAGTTACAATGTTTTTTGCTTTAAGATAAGATAAGATAAGATGATCCTTTATTAGTCATACAATGGGGAAATTCCAGGATTGCAACAGCACAGGGATAGCAACACTCAGAGCAGAGCAGCATACAGAAGATATAAATAAGAGCAGTGGATATACATACATACACATAAATATATATACAAAGTGCAGAGCATTGTAGCAAAATGGAATAAACAGCATAACCGTCTACTTAGTTATCCTACACAGTATGAATATGTACCCATACATATTGTCACCCTCCGTAGCGGCCGATAATGTCCTAGTTGTATATACTGGAGGGGACCATTTGTGTAAGTTTATTGCGTCTTTTGCATTCAATACTATTAGGTCGTCACGTTTTTTTGCCATCTCTGCGAGCAGCCCTGCTTAGGTTATATAGTCTGACAGCCGTAGGTAGGAAGGACCTGCGAAACCTCTCGGTTGTGCACCTAGGATGATGTAGTCTGCTGCTAAATGAGCTCCTCAGTGCGTTCAGTATGTCCTGCATAGGGTGGGACTCAGACTCCAGCAGAGACGATAGTTTAGCCACCATCCTTCTCTCTCCTATCTCCTCCACTGGGTCAGGGCGCTGCCCCAGAACAGAGCTAGCTTTCTTGATCAGTTTGTTCAGTCTCTTCCTATCGGCTGCTGTAATGCCACTGCCCCAAGCAGGGGCAGCAGGGGCAGACATTCCGTGTCATAGAATGTCTTCAGCAGCACCCCTTGTACACCAAAAGACCTGAGTCTCCTCAGTAGGAACAGCCTGCACTGTCCCTTCTTGTAGAGTGCATCGGTATTGTGTGACCAGTCTAGTTTATTGTTCAGATGAACACCCAGGTACTTGTAGGATGTCACCATCTCGATGTCTGTTGCCTGTATGTTTACTGGTGCTGTGAGGGGTTGTCCTTGCCTGCGGCAATCCACCACCAGCTCCTTAGTTTTCCTCGCGTTGATCTGGAGGCAGTTCCGATGGCACCAGTCCACAAAGTCCTGGATAAGTCCTCTGTACTCAGCTTCATCTCCATTGGAGATGAGGCCGACGATCGCAGAGTCGTCAGAGAACTTCTGTAGATGGCAGTGTGTTGTGTTGTGTGAGAAGTCCGCAGTATAAAGGGTGAACAGGAAGGGAGCCAAAACCGTTCCCTGGGGGGGGGGGCCCGTGCTACCGATGATCGTGTCGGACACACAGTCCCGGGTTCTCACAAACTGGCCGGTTAGTGAGGTAGTCCAGGATCCATGATGACAGGTGCTGGTCCACCTCTGTGCACAGCAGCTTGTCCTTCAGGATCATCGGTTGGATGGTGTTGAAAACACTGGAGAAGTCAAAGAGCATGATCCTCACCGCATTCCCGGGCTTCTCCAGGTGGGGCAGAGAACGGTGAAGGAGGAAGATCACTGCATCCTCCACCCCAATGCCATGCTGGTAGGCGAACTGGAGTGGATCCATCGCTGGTCCCACCAGGGGGCGGAGGTGAGCAAGGAGCAGTCTCTCCAGGGTCTTCATCATGTGGGACGTCAGGGCCACTGGTCTGTAGCTGTTCAGGTCTTTGGGGCGGGAGGTCTTTGGTACAGGTACCACACAAGATGTTTTCCACAACTGTGGTACCCTCCCCAGCTTCAGGCTCAGGTTGAAGATGAGCTCCACAATCCCACACAGCTGATCTGCACAGGACTTGAGGAGCTTTGCGCTGATGCCGTCCGGTCCCGACGCCTTCCTCGCCTTGATCTTCCTCAGCTCCGTCCTCACCTGGGTCTTAGTGAGGGTCATGTTGGGGGGCTGTGTGTTGGGAGTGGGGGGTGTTGGTGGAGTGGGGTGTGGGCAGCAGGACTCGATGTCTTTAGAGGCAGCAGTGGTTGTTGTGCAGTCGGGGGGGGGAGGGCGGTTGGTCAAACCTATTAAAAAACAGGTTCAGATTGTTCATCCACTCCCTGCCCCCCATGGCCTGGGATGAGGTATTCTGGAGCCCAGAGATGGTTTTAAGGTTTCTCCAGACCCCACCGATGTCGCTCTGTTGCAGCTTGTCCTCCATCTTCTTCCTGAAGCTGTCCTTGCCTTTTCTGATCTTCCTCCTCAGCTCCCTCTATACGGACTTCAGCATCTCCCTGTTGCCCGACTTGAAGATCCTCTTCTTCTCTCTCAGAAGTGTTTTTATCTCAGGGTTGATCCAGGGTTTGTTGTTCGAGCAACACCGTATGGTCTTGGTCGGTACGGTGTTGTCCACACAGAAGCTGATGTAGTCCGTGATGGTGTGAGTGAGGCCATCGATGTCCTCGCCATGTGGATCGCAGAGCTGCTCCAAGGCAGTGCTTTCAAAGCAGTCCTTTAGAGCGTCCATTGCCTCCTCAGACCATAACTTCACTATGGGCATGACCGGAGGTTGTCTGTGCACTAGGGGTTTGTACACCGGCAGGAGATGAACCAAGTTGTTATCCGATCTCCCGAGCGGGGGGAGTTGTGATGAGGTGTACGCCTCCTTAGTGTTTGCGTAGAATAAGTCCAGTGTTTTATTGTCTCTAGTGTGGCATGCGACATACTGGGTGAACGTGGGTAGAATGGGAGACAGTGAAATATGGTTGAAATTGCCTGAGATGAGGAGAAGAGCATCTGGGTGTTCTGTCTGCAGCCTGCCAGTTACTGAGTGGATGACGTCACGCATTGTCCCAGCATTCGCCGTCGGATTTGCATAAATAACAATGCAGATCACGTGTGAGTATTCCCTCGGGAGATAGGTAGGCCGCATGCTAACAGCTAGCAACTCGATGTCTTTGCTACAGTGCTGTTCCTTAACCGTGATATGTCCCGGTCTGCACCAGTTGCTATTGACGTACATCACCACCCCACCGCCCCTTGCCTTCCCACTGTCTGGTGTTCGGTCTGCCCGTATTGTGTGGAAACCCTCCAGTTCATTGTTAGCATCTGCTGCTAGTTCTGTTAGCCATGTCTCTGTGAATAGCATTAGACTACACTCCCGGTATATGCTATCGTAGTGGGAGATAGCCGCTAGTTCATCTGTCTTTCCGAGTATCGATCGTACATTCCCCATAATGACAGATGGGAGGGCGGGTCTGTACCTTATATTCCTTGCCTGCCGTCTTACACCAGCACGACACCCATGTCGTTTTCGTCTTAATTCTCCCGGTATGCCGAGTTTTTGCATTAACCTGTTCTTTTTACAATTGTACAAGGAAATTTCATTAATAAGATAAGATAAGATAAGATAAGATAAGCC
This sequence comes from Pholidichthys leucotaenia, assembly GCA_020510985.1. Lineage (NCBI taxonomy): Eukaryota > Metazoa > Chordata > Actinopteri > Cichliformes > Pholidichthyidae > Pholidichthys > Pholidichthys leucotaenia. Next base: position 444,340,893 of record CM035839.1, on the reverse strand, counting down.
TTTATTAGTCCCACAATGGGGAAATTCCAGGATTGCAACAGCACAGGGACAGCAACACTCAGAGCAACAATCAGAAGGCAAGAGAAAAAAAAAAGAAACAAGAGCAGCAAGAATACATATGTACACACACACACACACACACACATATATATATATAGACACACAGTGCGGAGCATTGTAGCTCGATGGAATAAATATGTAGATTTATAAACACACCCAGTGCGGAGCATTGTTGCTAGATGGGATGAAACAGCATTAATATAGATTAATCCTTCAATGCCACTATAGGGCAAGCAGAAAGAAGCAGTGGGGTGCCACAGTACAGCAGCTGGGGACCCATCTTTAGATGTCCAGTCAGTCTAATGGTCAGAATCACATGGCTGGCGGAGTTGCATGTGCATTTTTTTGGTAAAAATTACAGAAATGTTTTTTTGTTTTGTGGTTTGATTTTTCGTTCTGATGCATTACACAGATAGATTTGAACGACCTTATTTCATACTCAGTCTTTCAGATGAGTTGTCAAGGACACTGGTTGTAGTGTATTGACTGGTATCTCTTTGCAGGGACATGACGTAGCTGTATTTGAGGACTACGCTGAGGAGACCACTGTGGGAATCTTCACTTCAAGACACAGTGAGGCCCAGTCCAAACCAGATGATATTGGAATTATCCTGGAAGGCCAGATAGTCATCCAAGAACTGGACAATGTTCCTTTGGCCATTTCCCTTCTCTTCGGTCTTCTGTATGCCCTAAACATGGATTATCCTCAACAACTGAGGTATTTCTTTGAAGTGATACAAAAGGTGATCATGGAGCTTGATGCCGGAACCCTTTCCAAAAAAGCACAAGTACTGAAAAACAGACTCCATGAATAGGGGTTTAGGATGTTGACTGTTGCCATTTTGCACTTGCCTTTGAGCCTAGCATTGTTCGTGTCTTGCACTATTACTTTGAAAAAGTTGTTCTACTAAACGTACACTCAGTAGATAGTTGCTGCTCATAAAGTCTTAAAGGAGACAAAGCGAGTTTTAAGGCCAGACACAGGTGAAAGCCTTTATTTATTTTTTTCCCTAATTTTATTTTTTAATGCAGTGGTACATTTCAAGATTTTTTCTAGTTCCTAAAATTTGCCAGTTTGACTAAACGTGCACTTTACAATTTATAATTCACATGTGATTGTTCTTTCAGAGATTTTATTTTTTTCTCAATATGTAATTTCATGCCAGATTTATGTGAACACCAAAAAAAACAAGGTGACTCTTTAAAGCCTTTTTCCCCTTTATTTTTCTCATTTATGTCTGTGATCTACAGAATTTTTTTTTTGTACTATTGAGGCCGTGCAATAACTTACTTGGATTTTTTTGCGTCATATAATATTCGGCGCAGTTCTGTGCTCAAGCCTGCACAACGCAATGGAACTTATACGCTATTGACCAAAACTGCGTTTGCTTTCACTGTTTTGTTGTCCAATTCCCACTGCTGCCTCCAGACACAGGCAAATTCCCCTTGTCATTGTTCATTCCTTAGACATTTCACATTATGTCACATACTGGGCTGCACGGTGGCGCAGTGGTTAGCACTGCGGCAGCACAGTTTACCCTTGGCCGTGGGATCGTGGGTTCGATCCCAGCCCCCGACCAACAGTGATCTGTGCGGAGTTTGCATGTTCTCCCCGTGTATGCGTGGGTTTACCCCGGGATTTGTCCGGTTTCCTCCCACATGCCAAAAAAACCATGCAGGTTAGGTTAATTAGAGACTCTAAAGTGGCCCTAGGTGTGAATGTGTGTGTGAATGGTTAAGGGATAGCGCCGTATCGTGGCTGCTTCATCCATCCAGGTGGTGGATGACCCTCAATTTCCCCTCTGGGGATCAATAAAGTATACTAAATCTAAAAAAAAAAAATATGTGTGTTTATATATTTATATGTATATTCGCTGCTCTTGTTTTTTCTTGTCTTCTGATTGTTGCTCTGAGTGTTGCTATCCCTGTGCTGTTGCAATCCTGGAATTTCCCCATTGTGGGACTAATAAAGGCTTATCTTATCTTATCTTATCTTATCTTATGAAATGTTAAATATTAATTTGGAGGTACCCAAAAATGTGTTAAGCCTCAATTGTCAAATTTAAATGGAATGTTGGCATGTACGTTTACATTTTTTCAAAATATTCAGATATCTTTATATGCATTTAGAGTAGGAATGTCAAGATTGAACAGTTTACAGTTACAGTTTACAAGTTTTATGAAAGCTCACGGTCAGTTCTTACAATTTTTGAATTACGTTTGTTTTTTGTTTTTTTTGGTCATGTCTCATGAGCCATAGCGTGTTTGTGTCCAAACAGTTACACTCACTGCTGACTGGATAAACACCACCCAGTGTTAAATCAACTATAAAGCATGGAGACAGCGACAGGTTAAATATCGAAATGTGCAGAAAGGCAGAAAGTAATTTTAGCTTTATTTCTCAAATAAGTACAAAACATTGCTAAAGGCAGTCCCAAAAGAACTAGGCATAGCACTGTTGAGTCAGAGAGAAAAAAAGATAATACTTGTTGAATGTTTAATAGGTTCATTAAAACCATCTCAGTGTCCCTATTTGAGAGTAGTTCACTAACTGAACACAACTTTTTTTTTTTTTTTTTTTTTTTTACGTTTGCAAATAATTTGCTGTTTGGAAAAGTTTTTATGCTGAAAAATCCATGTTCTCCAATGAGTTTCATGTTCAAACAAATATTAAAATGTTTGCTATATTTTAAGACTTGAGTACTTTTTTGATTGCTTTGTAGGTCAAAACTAATATATTGACAGTAATTTATTGTAGGTTGCATAAAAAAAACTGTATTTATACAATATGAAAGTAAATTATTTACTGGGAGCACAAAGCAATATAATGCTAATGGTATGAAAGCTATATGTATTATTAATAGAAATGGTTCATGCATGTATATAACAGTTCAAGTATAAAAAAAACACGTGATTTTATTTGAAGTTGACAACATAAAATTGTTTGACTCTAATTGTATATATGTATCCTAGGGATATTGCAATTTTTTTTTTTGGCAGCAGAAGCATGATTTTTTTAAAACTTGAAAATATAACATTTTCTTGCTCACATTGTATACATTTGTCCTAACGACAATACATAAAAGTGCTTTGCAGCCAAAAAATAATTATATTGCACACAACCACTTTCCATGATTTTTTTACACAACATCTGCAATCTTTTTCTTTCACTGCACCAGCGGTGTTGGAGAGGAGTGGTCGGGCCGTGGTTTGTGGGACTGGCCGATTCCACATGGGACGAATCACGGCCTAGTATTCAGGAAGATGAACAGGATCAACCCCATCCAGGGCCATCACGAGAGGGTGCCTGCACCAGGGTCCAAGTTACCCTAGCTGAGGGAACTGGGCAGCGTGGTGGGAAGCCCATGAAGGCAACTGGAGCTGAGTGGATGATCCACTCTGCTTCCAGAGTTCGGCTGGGAGGTACCGAGAAACAAGGGGCTACAACAGCTTTGCTGGCATTGAAAATGAAAGCCAGCGGGGCAGGACCGGCTGGCACGGTAAACAGACGTGCCACTCAGGAACACTGGAGGCCGAGTTGGGCTCCTCGGGGGACCACTGATGTGGTCCAGCCCAGAGAGGAGGCTCAGCTGAGAGGGATTCGTGGCAAGTGGAAATGACAGGAGGACTGGGGCGGCTGTAGGTGGTGGCTGTTAGGGAGGAAGGATACCTTCAGCTGTTTGATGGCTCATGGAGACACCCCAACGAGCTGCGGCCCACCAAGGAGGAGAAGGTGGTGTCGGGGCTCCGATGTGGGTCATCTCCAGGTGCGAAGAGAAGGAGGAGCTCTGGACGGGACCCACCGGACTGGTCCCCAGGGGGGTGGTTTCTCCACTGGGACTAAATGGTAGTGGGGGGCAATGTGTTTAAGCTACAATGTTATTATGTGGATTGCCCAGACTACATAACAGTTATATCAGTGTGTTTCAGACATGTGGTTGCTATGGGAATTGCCCAGGTTATAAAGTGATTATACAAAGGTGTTCGGGACACGGTGTTGATGTGAATAATGACTAGGTTGTTTATTGAATTCATAACTGAAGGTATTACCTGATTGTATATATGTTCTTTTTGTAAATGGGATTGTTTTATGCTTTATATTAGGAGCACGGCAGATTTTTAGTTAATGGACTATATGGTAATAGAGACGGCAGAATAATCCGTCTGGCCATGTGGGGGTGGAACGACAGTCCACCTGTCTCCCTTTAGCTTTAGTTGTTTGTGTGCATGAATAGGTCTCAATGATTTTGTTAGTGTGTGATTCGGGCTCTAAATCTGGGGGGGCTCTTGATTGTATGTGTCATGAACTGGCCCCACTGAACTGGCAGAAAGGCAGTCCCAATCGCTGAATTGTATAGTGACATTTATTAACCCAAAAATTCAAACAGTGCACTAACAAAAAAATACAAACAAAACAACTAACAGCACTGGCACTCCAACGCAAGGAAAGCTCTGGAGGAGAGGAGAGAGGAATAGTTCTAAGTTCTTTAAAGTCAGAAAATAAACATGGAACACTAAACAAAGCTGACCATGTGAATGCGACAAAAGACAACTTACAAAACTGGCAAGACAGAGCAGGACATGCTCTGGGGAAGAGAGAGGAATAGTCCAAGGAATGAAGTCCAAGTCATGCTGCCACAGTGAAACAATGAGTTTGCAGTGCTTAAATACTGGGCAGACAAATGAGCAGCAGGTGTGGCTGAGCAGGCAGGGTGACCTAATTAAACAATCATTTACAGCTGAGAACTGGGGGCAGACTGAAAGTGAATGGTGGGTGCCTGGGAGAGGAAGAGGCTCATGTCAATCAACCAAAAAAATCAAGACCTGACAAGAAAATAACAGAAAAATATTCAAAAATTACATAAAGAGTCTGAGCACAGGCTCAGATACATGACAGTATGTGTGTGTTTTGGACCTTTTTTGAAGGGGGGGTGGTGTAATGTTGTTCATATGGTTCATACAGTTCATTATTGTGTGACACGGGTGGTGGCTCCACCTTTCCGGTTCCGCTGCCACCAGGTGTATAAGGGGGCTGTGTGGAAGAGGGGAGGTCTCTTTGACCTCACCTCTGCCTGACGGGAGCGTCTACTCTGTACTGTGAGTCTAATAATAAAGTTGTGTTCTGCTGCACCTCCAGCCTCATTACTGGTTCTCTGTTATGGACATAACAGAAATGAGCAGCAAATTTGATAATTTAATTGAGGAAGTGCAGATGCTGAAGGAACGAGTGGAAGAAACGGAGGAATGAGTGGGGCAAGTGGAAGATGTGGTCTTCAGTTGGTTTTCACATAGTCTGTATCGTTTCGTTGAATGACTATTTTCCTGTTTACGTTCACTGTAGTTTTGTTACTTGTTTGGGAGTTAGTTGTCCTTATTTATCATCATCACTTATTTGTATCTTGCCGTTTCCTTTTTCTTCTGTCTCGGGATTGACAGCTGTCCCTATTTAAGGGACCGTGCACCATTGTTGGGCGTTGACCCTACTTGTTACTCACTCCTGCGAGACATAAGAGTTTTTCTACTTGCTTCATTATATTGCCTCTAGCATGCATTCCATGGCTAGTGATCCCCAGGTTAGCCGGCGATTTCCCTCGCCTTAGCAATTTGCTATTTAGCTTACCTGTGTTCTTCTGCTTTACAAGTTTTGTATTTTTTTTTTTGTCTAATAAATTTGCAAACTCACAGCCTGCACTTGGAGCCTTTTATCTTGCCCTAAAAGGGGATTTATGACTGAAGGGTGCCGCCAGTGTGGGCACCAGCGGCTGTGAGTTTGGCTTTTTTTTCCTCCCTTGTTTTATTTACTATAAAAGAAAAGAAAAGACAATGTTTTGTTTTGTTTTTTTTTTGTTTTGTTTTTTTCGCTGACATGGCAGCGTATTCCAATAATAGTCGATGGGGTTTAGTGAGGAGGAGTCTTGGGCATTGAATATCATACACAACATGTTGTCGGAGGCTCGTGTCTCCCACACTCCCGACACGGCCCTGGAGTTTTTGGAAGGAGCTGCACAGATACTGGAAGCATGCCCCAGCCTCTGGAGCAATCCGGACCTAACTGACCTTCTCCTCACCAAAATCAACCCCTCGTCTATGGTCCACGGGCTGGGGGAAATCGCCTCAGAACCCCTGCCCGTGTCAACCAGGAAGGGGTCCCGGGCGCGGAAGCCCCGAGCCTCTCACCGCTCTCCAGCAGCAGCAGCCCCGCCTTCTCCTCCCGAGCTGTGGCCAGAACCATTGGTGGAGGAGCTGGAGGAGTGCCAGCGGGTCTTGGCGGCTGAGGCAGACATACTGTTGGAGTATAAACCATGACTCCTCCCTGAACTCACGACCCAAACAGAGGGAGGATATCCATCTCCATTCATCAACGTACCCACAGGGCCGGATTGGCAAGCGTCTGCATCGGTGACACTGGCCCCTGCAGCCAGTAGTGGAGAATCTTCCGGGTCGTCTGCAGCAGCCACCACCACGCCTAAGGAGCACAGGCAAGTGTCTTTTCATTCTATTTCATCAAAAAATGAATTGTCTTGCCTTGTTCCCGGTGGTGGTGGTGGTGGTGGGGCTCAGCAGCAGTCACCCATTTTTGCTGAACCTTCCCTGCCTGCTGCTGTAGCTGTCTCCTCATCTTCACCAGCCTCTCCTGTTTCCTCCCCTGCTCTCTCTGCTGGTCTGCCAGTCCTGGGAGGGAGGCGTTGAGCAAAGAAAAGGTCAGTGGTTCTGAAAACCCCGGTGATCACCATGCAGCCATACCCCAAAAGGGAGAGGAGCAAATCCCGTACGCCGAAATCTGAGCTGATGAGGAGTCCCCTGATTTCGGCATTGCGGGACCCGATACCATCAGTGAGGTGATTCTTGGGTCCCTCAGTGGTAGTCCCCATGCCTGGACGTCCACCAGTATCTGTCGCCTCATCTGGGCTCCCACCAGCAGCAGCTGTCACGCCTGAAGGGTCGCCAGTGTTCCCAGTCACCTTTCCTGCTGCCTGGGCCACCACAGCAGAGTTGCCTGAGTCCTGGACGGCGGTGAAGCCCGAATACAGGCAAGTGCTCTGTTCTGTCTTAACATCATCAGATTCAGAGAACCCTTGTCTGGCTCAGGGTGGGGAGAATCAGATGCAGACGTCCTCTGCTTCTGAGCTCACCTCACTAGGCTCCACTACCGCCAGTGATTCTTCCCCGGTGTTTGTCTCTTTTTCTTCTCCTGAGGTGGCTGCATCGGGAAAGGTAACACAGATGGTGGAGGTCGAAACATCTCAGCTGGAGTCGGCGGAGCCCTGGACGGCGGTAGAGCTTGAGCTCAGGCAGGTTTCCCAATTTAGCCTAGATGGATCTTGACTGGCACTTGGTTGGGGGAACCAAGTGCAGCCGCCAGCCGCACTTGAGCTTCTCCCACCGGACTCCACTGCTGCTGGTGACTCTGACCCAGTGTGTGTCTGCTCTGTCTCTAACTTTTCTCCTGAGGTCTCTGGAAGTTCCACCTATCTGCCAGACACCAAAGTGGGTGCGACGCCCCAGCCCGGGTTCCCCAAGGGTGCTGCTCCATTCCTGCCTGGAGCCACCGAGGGTGCATCCCCGCTTCTGCCTGGAGCCACCGAGGGTGCAGCTCCGTTCCTGCCTGGAGCCACCGAGGGTGCAGCTCCGCTCCCGCCTGGAGCCACCGAGGGTGCAGCTCCACTCCCGCCTGGAGCCACCGAGGGTGCAGCTCCACTCCCGCCTGGAGCCATCAAGGGTGAAGCGCCAATCCCACATGGAGCTACCGAGTGTGCAGCTCCACTACCGCCTGGGGCCACCGCGGGTGCAGCATTGCTCCAAACCAGAGCCACCGCGGGTGCAGTGTTACTCCAACCCGGAGCCACTGCAGGTGCAGCATTGCCCTAACCCGGAACCACAATGGGTGCAGCATTGCACCAGCCTGGAGCCACTGCGGGTGCAATGTTGCTCCAACCCGGAGCTACCACGGATGCAGCGTTGCTCCAGCCCAGAGCCACTGCAGGTGCAGCATTGCTCCAGCACAGAGCCACCGTGGGTGCAGCGTTGCTCCAGCCGGAGCCATCGATGGTGAAACCACGTCCTAGTCCAGGACCTCCGAGGGTGTCACTGGCCAGCCCGCAAGCATTGTGGTTCCTCATTCCCTGCCTAGCACTGTCATGATTCCCCTGCCTCTGCCAGATGCCGTTGTGATCCCCCTGCCTCTGCTAGATGCTGCCATCGTCCTCCTTCCTCTTCAAGCAACCATCGGGGTCCCATATCCTGTGCCTGACACCATCATGGTAACTCATCAGCTGGTCATTCCGGTGGGATGGCTGTTTCCTTGACCACCATCTCTGTGGTGGCTAAAGAACTCTGGCAGACGCCTGACAGGCATTGCCACTGAGTGGGGTGGTTCACGTTTCCCAGCAGACCACCTGACTCTGACCACCTTGCCATCCGTCAAACCTGGGACTTTGGCCAACCGCCGGAACTGCCAGTCCCTTTGGTCTAGGAGGGCCTAGGTTTCCAGTTCTGTGTGGGCCCTAATCGAGACTCTGTTTTTGTTGTTTTCTTCATTGTTCTATTGGGTTGGTTCGGTCCTCCATGCCTGGGGCCCCCTCCTCCCACCTGGGGTGGGGTTGGTTTCTTGTTGGGGTGGGGGGGATTTCTGTGTTTTTTATTTTTTTCTTTTGATGGTACCGCGGGGTGTCTGGTCTCCAACCCTTGAGGAGGGGGCTCTGTTACAATGTGAGCATGGGGGGAATTGCACCGTGCTCTGTCTCCTTATCTTTTTCCCTTATTTGTATAAAGTTGTGCTTTTGAGTTCTAATTCTTGTTATTTCATCTTTAGTTAGTTTTCACATATTCTGTATCTTTTCATTGTATCACTATTTTACTGTTTACGTTTACTGTAGTTTTGTTACTTGTTTGGGAGTTACTTGTCCTTATTTATCATCATCAATTATTTGTATCTTGCGGTTTCCTTTTTCTTCTCTCTCAGGGTTGAAAGCTGTCAATGACCTATGGGTTTTGCTCGGCGGGGGCGTGGCCCCATCAGCTGCCAGCGCCGACTGATCCCTCATCTTCTCCAGCTCACCTAAATTTCTTCTTTCCTTTTCTCTGCCTCGCTCAGATTGCGCACACCTGTCACCACTTATTTAAATATTTTTGTGGCCCTATTTAGGGGCTGTGATTAGATTAGATTAGATTAGATTCAACTTTATTGTCATTACACATGTATGAATACAAGGTAACGAAACACAGTTTAGCATCCAATCAGAAGTGCAAAGGACAGCAGTGCAGTATATACAGTAATTGACAGTATGTGCAATTTAAGCAAATATATGCCAATATATGCAGCAGTGCAGAAAGTTAAGAGTACTGTTATGTGCAAATAATGTACAATAAGTTAGGTGGGCAGTTATGTACAGGTGACGATGGTAAGAGATGATGGTAAGAGAGTCAGCGGGGAACTAAGTTCAATAACATGACAGCTGTTGGAAAGAAACTGTTCCTAAACCTGCTGGCTCTAGTCCGAAGGCTTCTGAAACACCTTCCGGAGGGGAGAAGCTGGAACAGTCCATGAGCAGGATGGTTGGAGGCCCTAAGAATGCTGCGTGCCCGACGCAGACATCTTTTCCTGTAGACATCCTCTATAACTGGAAGTGGAGTCCCTGTGATGCGTTGGGCGGTTTTCACCACCCGCTGCAGCGCCTTACGGTCAGAGACAGAGCAGCTCCCATACCAGACTGTGACACAGTTTGTCAGGATGCTCTCTATCACGCAGCGGTAGAAGTTGCCCAGGATGTCAGTTGACAGATGGTTCTTCTTCAGTGTCCTCAAGAGGAAGAGGCGCTGATGGGCCTTCTTGATCAGGCTGGTGGTGTTAACTGACCAGGACAGGCCCTCCGAGATGTGGGTCCCCAGGAATTTGAAGCTGGGGACACGTTCAACAGCTATGCCATTGATATGGATGGGGTCATGTGTCTCTCCCCTCTCCTTCCTGGAGTCCACTATGAGCTCCTTGGTTTTGCTGGTGTTAAGGAGCAGGTTATTGTCAACGCACCAAGTAGCCAAGTGCTCAACCTCTGCCCTGTAATTTGACTCATCGTTGTCCCTGATGAGTCCGATCACCGTGGTGTCATCTGCGAACTTTATGATGGAATTGGATCCATACATAGGCCTGCAGTCATGGGTGAAGAGGGAGTAGAGGAATGGGCTGAGCACACAGCCCTGTGGTACACAAGTGTTGAGTGTGATGATGGAAGAACGGTTGGGGCCTGACCTAACATGCTGGGGTCTGTTGGTCAGAAAATTCATGATCCAGTTGCAGGTGGAGGTACTGATTCCCAGGTCCCCAAGTTTAGTGATCAACTTGGAGGGGATAACTGTGTTGAATGCTGAGCTGAAGTCAACAAACAGCATTCTTGCATAGGTGTTCTTGTCATCCAGGTGTGAGTGTACATAGTGCAGCGCTGTAGAAACCGCATCCTCTGTACTCCTGTTGCTCCGGTAGGCAAACTGGTGAGTGTCCAGTGTTAGGGGCAGGCATTTTTTGAGCTGTGCCAAGACCAGTCGCTCAAAGCACTTCATGACTATGGGCGTCAGTGCCACAGGGCGATAGTCATTTAGGCACGATGGTGTTGAATGTTTCGGCACTGGTACTATAGAAGTGGTCTTGAAGCACACTGGTACCACAGCCTGGGCCAGGGACAGGTTGAAGATGTCCGTGAAGACCCCTGCCAGCTGCTCAGCGCATGCCCTCAGCACACGCCCAGGAATGCCATCAGGGCCAGCAGCCTTACGTACGTTGATATGACTCAGTGCGTTATGGACGTCGGTGTGGGTGATTGTGAGGTGGTGGAGGTCGTCAGAGGGTGGGAAATTGATATTCTTTTCATTATTGTCCTTGTCAAAATGAGCATAGAAGTCATTTAGCTCATTGAGAAAGGACACAGTCATGGCTATAGGTATGGAGTTGCTGGGCTTATAATCAGAGACAGCTTGAATGCCCTGCCACATGCGTCGGGGGTCAGAGTCCCCAAAATGTTCCTCCACCTTCAGCTTGTAGCTGTGCTTGGCCTTCTTGATGCCCCTCTTCAGATCTGCCCTGGATGAACTGTAGGCCTGTGCGTCACCAGATCTAAAGGCATTGTTACGTGCCTTTATCAGAAGCCGCACTTCTCTGTTCATCCACGGCTTCTGATTTGGGTATGTGGTGATTTGTCTTTCCGTGGTGACACTGTCAATAGTGGTGTTGATATGGTCCAGGACTGAGTGGGTGTAAGAGTCGATGTTTATGTGGGAGCCACAGGTAGAATGAGAGGTGAACATACTCCAGTCTGTGTTCCTAAACTTTTCCTGGAGTACAGAGTCAACCCCCTCTGGCCACACTTTGGTGGTCCTCACTGATGGCTTTACCCAGTTGATGAGCGGTACATACTTGGGGGTAAGGAACAAACATAAGTGATCAGACTGACCTAGGTGGGGGAGGGGAGTTGCTGTGTAGGCTCCCACAATATTGGTGTAAACGTGGTCCAATGTTTTGTCCCCTCTTGTGTGACAGGAGACATGCTGGTAGAATTTAGGAAGCACTGTCTTGAGGTTAGAGTGATTAAAATCACCCGCCACAATAAATGCTGCCTCTGGGTGTGCGTTTGTTGCTTGCTAATAGCTGCATGCAGTTCTTTCATAGCAAGCTTAGCATTAGCATCGGGAGAGATATAAGCAGCTGTTATGATGGTACAAGTGAACTCGCGTGGCAGATAGAAAGGTCTACATTTAACCATGAGAAACTCCAGGTTGGCTGAGCAGTGTCTCCCAACAGTAACAGAGTTCGTGCACCAAGCCTTGTTAATATACACTACCGTTCAAAAGTTTGGGGTCACCCAGACAATTATTTTGTGTTTTCCATGAAAAGTCACACTTATTTACCACCATGAGTTGTAAAATGAATAGAAAATATAGTCAAGACATTGACAAGGTTAGAAATAATGATTTGCATTTGAAATAATAATTTTTTCCAGATACTCAACCTGCTCAAAGGAAGGTCAGTTTTATAGCTTCTCTAACCAGCTAAACTGCTTTCAGCTGTGCTAACATTATTGCACAAGGGTCTTCTAATCATCCATTAGCCTTCTGATGCAATGAGCAAACACACTGTACCATTAGAACACTGGAGTGATAGTTGCTGGAAATGGGCCTCTATACACCTATGTAGATATTGCACCAAAAACCAGACATTTGCAGCTAGAATAGTCAGTTACCACATTAGCAATGTATATTAGATATTAGAGTGTATTTCTGATTAGTTTAAAGTTATCTTCATTGAAAAAAACAGTGCTTTTCTTTCAAAAATAAGGAAATTTCTAAGTGACCCCAAACTTTTGAACGGTAGTGTAAATGCACACTTCCCCACCTCTGGTCTTACTGGAGTCATCAGCTGCTCTGTCTGCCCGGAGAGTGTATAGGCTGGCTAGCTCGATTGTATTGTCGGGTATTCCACTGTGTAACCATGCTTCCGTGAAAATCATGATATTGCAGTTCATAAGTCTCTTATTGTTGGTGATCCGAAGCCGTAGCTCATCCATTTTGTTCGCCAGTGACCATACATTAGCGAGGAAAATACTGGGTAGAGAAAGCCGGTGCGGTGTTAGCTTTAGCTTAGCTCTTAATCCTCCGCGCTTCCCCCGCCTTTGTTTACGGTCTCTACGCCGCCTGCAAGCACTTCCGGTCGGCCGGGAACCTTGCCGAGCGTCGGGTGTTCTCTGGAGCTCAGGGATGAGATGTAGGTTGCTGATAAAAAGGTCGTTATTGTTATTTTGTAATCCAATGTCCAAAAGCTCATTTCGGGTGTAAGATGTGAAAGCGAAGCTGTTCTGAACGAACAGACCCGAAATGAGCAGAAATAACACTGCTAATCCATAAAGTCTGAGAAGACGCTGAGCCTCACGTTGTGCATGCGCCGCCGTCTTGTCGCATCTTGTCGCCTGTGCACCATTGTTGGGCGCGGCACCCTACTTGCTACTCACTCCTGCAAGACATAAGTGTTCTTCCACTTGCTTCATTACAGTATATTGCCTCTAGCATGCATTCCATGGCTAGTGATCCCCAGGTTAGCCGGTGATTTCCCTCGCCTTAGCAATTTGCTATTTAGCTTACCTGTGTTCTTCTGCTTTACAAGTTTTGCATTTTTGTTTTGTCTAATAAATTTGCAAACTCACAGTCTGCACTTGGAGACTTTTATCCTGCAATAAAAGGGGATTTATGACATGAATGGTCTGTAGCCTAATGATTTTTAGCCCATTTTTAGTTTTTTAGCTTAGTTTTTAGGTTGCATCTTATTCTAATTTTACCTTATTTTCACATAATTTTAATTCTTAGGTTTAGCTTTTCATTGTAGTGGAAAGTTGTACATTTTTTATGTAAATAAATTCCTTTGAAAACATTTTAAAATTTCCCCTCTGATTCCCCATGTGACTCTTCACTGGGTTTTTAAAGAACCTGCAAGCATGTTTTTTTTTTTTTTAATTACCCCTCGGTCTCGTTTCAAATGTTCTATAATTTTTTTTTAAACTTTATTGTATTAAAGTTTTTGACACATCCTGGGGTGATGTTCCTCTATAGTTTTTAGCATCTTACTACTGTATGTCCTCGGCCTCATTACACATGTTCTATAACATTTATATAATCTGAAGATTATACACAAATCGTACCGATAAGCAACAGTAGCAGTTTTTGACAAAGATGCATAAATTGATGGACTCTGCTGTCAATTGGCACCACCGGTAGCATTTTTCAATAAAGAAGCACAAATCGACAGAACACCAGACTCCGGAGCGAAGGCTGTGAGTTCAAACCCCTGGTTGGACACCACCGGTTGGTCTTAACCACCCGTCCCCTTGGCCACAGTTGGCATTGTTGGCAGGACTCAGAGGTGGTGCAATGGTCCTATTCCACAGATACCACCAGTGTTTCTGTCCTGCAAGTGGTGCTTGGTACCCACCACAGGAGGTTTTCCTGGTAGATCTCACTGGTGACGACAGAGTCAGAAGGCAGACACCCTTAAAGATTAAATCTACCTCTGACATTGGGACAATGTCAAAAATCTATGTATATGTATGTATGTACAGTATATCTATGTATATATGTACATATGTATATATGTAACAGAGTCAATAAAAAGCATTCCTACTTTGATTGCCAAGTGGATCGACCCTCTTGGTGACACAGGTAAAGTGCTGGAGTCCAGAGCGGGAGGGTGTGAGTTTAAATCCCTGGTTGGACACCACCAGTTGGGTTTAACCGCCCGTCCCCTTGGTCACACCCAGCATGAGAATCCACTGGGAAAACGGAGTCCGAACATACACCAGCACCCACGATGTGGGACTGGAGTTGCAGAGACAGAGTTTCAGTGTGGTGGTGCTTGTTGTGAGAGATGAGGAGGACTCTGCTGTGACTCGACTGAAGGAGCGACTGGGCTGGCAGCATAAGGACCAGAGTCCCTGGGGAGTGAGACCTGCAGCAGCTGAAAAAAATCAGGAAGAAATTCCAGGAGTTCTCGGGTACCCCACAGTGGGGCTGGATGGAACCCCCTCTGGAAGGAAGCTGTTATATCTGTAATTCCAAAAGAAGGCAATAATAAAGAGCACTGATGATCATGCAACAAGTGTCTGTCTTTAATGTTGATTACTAATTATTTTCATCAATAATTTTTAATACTTCGGACGTGGGACTGATTTTGCTCTTGATATGTCTTGTAAGTCACAACAAATTTGTTACAGACATGTTAACAAGAGGAAAAAAAATAGATTTTGGGTGGAGTGTCACTTTAACTACAAGATTTGTATTTTGAAGTTTAAACTGTCATAAAATTATGAAAGCTCATAATCTAATTTTTTTGGTTTTTTTTCATGAAGAGGTTCTTGTCTGATTCATATTATGATTTTATGAATCACCATATAAAATTAACCTTTTAGATGCCAGATTTGATCGTATACCACTGACCGCATTTTTTGAAAAATACACTATAATTCAAAATTATAAAAACACATATGACTTCCATCTTTATTATTAAGACCAACTAACCAATCAGAGCAATCAGTGAGAAGATTGAGTCTCTCGCATTTTTGCTTTTGGGTGTAACTAGTACATACCCGTCCATGCCCGTAGAAACCAAGTATAAGCAAGTATTTCTGAATGCCCGTTGCTGAAGGGCATTCACTCCTCCTGTCTCAGACGGCTGTGTTGTTCACAGTCATGCCTGCGGCGTACGGGTGGAACCTGAGGTGTTTCATGTTCATGACATTTTTTCTGACGTGCAGCAGTTCTCCTCATTCTATTGCTCTCCATCTGGTGGGTCTTCTTCTTCTTCGTTCAGACCACTGGTTGAAGGATAGGTGTGTCGTAATTCCAGTTCATGGGCACAATCCTGAAAAAGTGGCCTTTGACCCTGTTCAGGCCCGTGCAGCCCGTAGAAACCAAGAAACGGGAACACCTGGAGAAAATCAGCACTTTGCTTGTCATTTTACACATTTGTAGTGTAGACTGGCATTCGTCAAGGTTACACATTTGCCGTCATGTAGGCATGGCAAGTTGTCCTATGATGCCTGAGTTCATAGGATGCGCTATGATGATGAGGCAGAGGTCATAGGCCGTCCTATGATGTCCTAGAAACGTGCTTTAAAGTCTGTCGTACCCTATGCTGGTGAATAGTGTCCTCCTGTCTCAGATGGGTGCAATGTACTGCGGGAACCTCAGGTGTTTCATCTTCATGGCATCTTTTCTGACGTGCAGCAGTTGTCGTCATTCTATTGCTTTCCATCTGGTGGGTCTTCTTCTTTGTTGAGACCACTGGTTGAGGGATAGATGTGTCATAATTCCAGTTCATGGACAGGATCATGAAAATAGATCTGAGCAAAAAGAGGCTTTCCAGCATGGACTCACTGTGGGCTTCATGTATATGACATCATAAAGACACATTTGTTTATATCCGCCTGATCATCATAAGACATCCTACGATGTCATATACAGTGACATCAGGCAACATGTCTTTATGATGTCATACACATCAAAGCTGCCTTCATCATATAGACATCTATGTCTATATGACATCATAAGACACATTTGTCTATGTGTCTTATGATGCCTGAGTTCATAGGACGTCCTATGATGTTCTATGAATGTGACACACAAACACACAGAGATGTCTTGCTTTTATAGAGTGATGTCAGATTGAATAAAATTGTTACACTGGGACTGTTAACTCAGCCCAGCATCAGCAAGAAAACATTCAATTGCACGTTTTGTTAGTCAGAAAACGTACAGAGGCACGTAAAAATGATTTTTGAGATGCAACGGGTACGTGGCGTTTACAGCTTTAAGAAAGGTGTGACAGCTTTTTTTTTTTCTTCTCTTTTATTGTGTGTGAGCATGGAGCAATGAACCTAACCTAACCCATCCTTTAATCAGTCCCTCCAGGATTTTGTGATGCTGCGATCGCACCAATTCATGCAAAATCAGCCAATCAGCACAACTATTGCACAATCTTGCAACTTTGTCAAATCACTGCAACATTCCCACAATTTTGGCCAATCCTTGTCAACTTCCGCCAATTTCACCAATCAAATTTTTCTAACTGGTGCTGAAACGCCCAGTCTAACCAATCAAATGCATCATTGCACCGCGTTCACTTCCGTGTTTACAGTGAGTAGTGAATTTATAGTTTACAGTGAGTAACAGAACACATCTGCAAACAGCGTGTCCATCCATCCATCCATCTTCTTCCGCTTAATGCTTTTCAGGTCGCGGGGGTGGGGTGGGGTGGTTGGAGCCTATGCCATCATCTATGGGCATGAGGCAGAGTCCACCCTGGACAGATCGCCAGTCCATCACAGGGCCAACACAGAGAGACAGACAACCATTCACTCTCACAGTCATACCTAAGGACAATTTAGAATCCCCAGTTGACGCCAATTAACCTAACTTGCATGTTTTTGGCATGTGGGAGGAAACTGGAGAAATCCCGGAGTAAACCCACGCAGACACGGGGAGAACATGCCACTCTCCACTGGAGATGCTTTGTTCTCGAAAGGTTGTGTTAACAGACATCACTCCCACTGGCACTGCGTCTTGGTTGTAGATACCTGGAAAGCAGCAATGAGCAAACAGACTGTGTGATTTAAAAAACAAAAAAACACTCACCCATGAGGTTTTCAACACCGTCCCTTCCTCCATCTCCCCCAGCCTGCCCGTGGACGCCTCGCCACGTCTCTGTCCTGACCGCGTGTGTGAAGCACTGGGTTTGTGTCAAAAAACGTGCCTGCCTCAAAAGCACCCCGTCACGGGAGCGCACGTGAGGAGAGTACACTACACTACAGCGAGTGTTTGAACATCTTTAGAGGTAAAATCATTACTACATCTGGTCAATGAGCTTTAAAACTCAATCTCCGGTGTGGACTCTGGACGGACAAACACACCCATCCATCCATCCCCCCTCCCCCATGCTGTTCCGTGGAAATGAGAGATGTGTGTGAAGACCAACATGCAGCAGACAGGAAGGCATGGAAAGAGAGAGAATATTCTCTGTATTAAAAAAAAATCTCTCAGCTCGGTACCGAGTGGTTGGGGTCTGTAGGGAGTTTTCAAATGAAGGAGCTGCCAGTAATTTCTACATCTCTACTCTAACATGCATTCAATGTAATTTAGCTGTTGTAATGAATATTGTGTTCATGTTTGTATTTGCTGTTGCACAAGAGTTTTTCTGTATAGCAGAAGTTTCTGCTTAATTTACAAATCACTATAAGAGGAAATTTTTGACAATCCTGAGTGTTTCTTGTATTGTTATGTAGAATATCACTGCAGTAAACTGGAATAAAGCATCTGCTTTAAAATTTGGAATTCTTCCCCCAACTTTTAGTGCTGAAAACTCTCTAAAAACATCACAACGTTTATCACAACTTTTTCAGAAAGCTCCTGTGAATTCAGGCTTTTTGGCTCGCAACAATCAGAAAAACATTCCGCAACATCTTGGAGGGACTGATTAATCTGGAACCCAAACCTCACAGGAACCTTTCATTAGTGGAGTGAAAAACAAAGGAAGGAAAAAACAAGGAAAAGCTGAGTGACATTCAAGAGTCAGACTGGTGTGTTTTTGCTGAAACAGCTGTGGAAGTTACCGTCCACCATCCCCCTCCCACCAACTGGAGGAGCTGGCAAACCAGGAGAAGATGCGTTGTTCTGCGCATGCGCGGTGAGGACTGCGCAGTGGGTGAACTGGTGAAAACGTAGTGAGGCGCGTTATTCTTTGATTTGACGTGGAAATGTGCGTTTATAGAGGGCTGGGAAAACCTTTATTAGATACGTTTTTCACTGAGACCAGGTTGGTTAACTACAAGATTTGAACCACAGACTTCCATCAGAACCACATTTTTGACCTCCCCTTTAAAGTCAAAGGAAAAGAAGATTTTAACTTTCATTTCCATTTTTCTGCAGCAAACCCATTGGAATTTGATAAAAATAAAGAGAATTACTAAACTGATCCATTTTATCACCTCTGACTATCATCACAAAAACTCTTGTTTTGTTAATGATCCCACTCATTAAAACTTACAAAATAAAAGAATTTATGACAACATGAACAGAGCAAAATGTGTGTGTGTGTGTGTGTGTCCTCAGTGAACTGTATCAGTCTCTGCAGAATCTTCCAGCTGCATCAGTCACTTCAGTTTCTGTTCAGTCTGACTGAGGGAGGTTTTTGTACGACGGTTTTTCATTGTGTGAACACATCCTGACTGTTAATGTAGTGAAAACTCTGACAGTAATAAACTGCTGCATCTTCAGCCTGAACTCTACTGATGGTCAGAGTGAAGTCAGAGTTTGATCCACTGCCTGAAAAACGATCTGAAATCCCTGATTCTCGAGTGCTTGATCGATAAATGAGGAGTTTAGGAGGTTGTCCATCTCTCTGTTGGTACCAGGCTAAAAAGTTTGAGTTATAAACACTCTGACTGGTTTTACACTTGATGGTGACAGAGTCTCCAGAGCAGATGTGGCTGCTGCAGGCTGAGTCACTGTGACCTGTCCTCTGGACTCTGAGGACACAGAGACAAAAAGATAAATCAGCGTCATGGTTTAGTCGGCTTCATTTCAGAGGGACGGATGTTGATAGAGGAGAGGAGTTTGATTCTCTGGACTTTACCTGTGAAGCAGCAGCAGAGCAGAGTCCAGATGAGGACGCAGATCAAAGTCATGTTTTTGATGAGGAGGATTTCTGTGGCTTCTGTTGTCATGAAGGACAGCTGTCAGTCATCCAGGGTTCAACTCTCAGCACTATAAAGTCTCCCAGAGCACTGGAGCATGGTGCTGCTGATGCAAAGTGGCTCTATGGAAATGCTCTGACTGACTCCAACAGGGACTTGGATCAATCTCATCATGCTGGATATCAGTGGGATTTATCAGCAATTGGCTGATGCTCACAAATTAGTTTTAGGCTGAAGAAGCAAATTTCTGCTGCTGGTCAGATGAGTAGAATCTTCACATCTTCAGTATCAGTGTGAGAATTAACGAGGATTTAACATCAGACTGATATGTTGTCAGTCAAAATCCAACATGTGTGGTATTGTGTTGTTCTCAGTTTTCCTGTCAGCTGATAAAATGACAGAAACAATCAGTGATTTGGTGAGTTTGTGTGTTTCAGAGTCAGAGAGCCTTGTCTCTCTACAGCAGGGGTCACCAACCTTTTTGAAACCAAGAGCTACTTCATGGGTATCGAGTCATGTGAAGGGCACCAGCTTGACACACTCCTCTAAAATAACAAATTGTGTGTGTGTATACAGTATATATATATATATATATATAAATAATTATCAATAACTTAAGAGTGGGTAACAGACAAGATCAGTATTTTTTTTTTTACTTATTTGTACCCGTAGGTAGATTCGGTTTGCAGTCTGGTGACAAGCCACCGGCTAGCCGGTCGCTGCGTGCGCGAGCGCCCTAAACCTACATGTTTTTGGTGTGCGGGAGGAAACCGGAGAAATCCCGGAGTAAACCCGCGCAACACGGGGAGAACATGCAAACTCCACACAGCTCACTGTTGGTCGGGGGCTGGGATCGAACCCACGATCTCATGATCCCCGCGATCCCCCAGCCGAGCGTAAAACTGTGCTGCCACAGTGCTAAACCACTGCGCCACCGTGCAGCCCATTCAACACTTTATTTTTATTAATCTCAGCAATTGTTCAGATGATCACTTCTACATTAAAAAAATGTCCAGTTTTCACCAGTCTTTTTGAACCATAAAAAACTAAACCCTGTTAATTCATGAACTATGTTGAACCATGTTTGAAAAAAGTTATGCAACATTTAAGAAAAATCAACTTTCATATTAAATAAATCTTATCACATTTTTAACTGAACAAATCTGCTGCAATTCTGCTCAAAATCTGTTACATTTAATAAACACACTTTTGTGTGTTCTTCTTCACTGGAATTATATCCATACAGTTCTTGCCAAGAATCATGCTGGAGAAGAAGCTAAACAGCACAGAGTGCTTATATGCACGGTGGCACCGCGGCAGCACAATTTACCCTCGGCCGGGGGATCGTGGGTTCGATCCCTGCCCCCGGCCAACAGTGATCTGTGTGGAGTTTGCATGTTCACCCCGTATTTGCGTGGGTTTCCTTCCACATGCCAAAAACATGCAGGTTAGGGAGTTAAGGGGCGCTTGCACACACAGCAACCGGTGGCTTGTCACCGGACTGCAGAAGAAATCTACCTTCCGTCAAAAAAAAAAAAAAAAAAAGAGTGGGCAGCAGTGGGCCACAGTCGCCCCGCAAATGAAACACACGCAGCTTCCTTTCACGGTAGTAAAAAAGAACTCTTCCTCCCGCTCACTTTGAAAATGATAAATTTTCTGTCTTTTTTTTTTTTTGGAAAAAGAACTGTGTAGGAAACTGCACTCCACTCACATCTTCACTGCTCGCTAGCTTACTCTCCACAAGCGCAAAGGTTTTGTCATGCGCACAATACTGACCTTTGAACTAGGTCAGAGTTCACATCAACTTTACGTATAATAAATATATTTTCATTTTTTTTTATTTTTAAGACATTGTCATTTCAAAATCTATATAAATGCAAGTGTGATTTTAAAAAATAGCGGCAGAAAAAATTACATCTTAGACGCAGCTCACTTGCGAGTTGTGCTATTTTTAGAACAGGCCTGCGGGCGACTCATGTGGTCCCTGCGGGCGACTTGGTGCCCGCGGGCACCGCGTTGGAGACCCCTGCTCTACAGTCAGAGGTTTTTGTACGGCGGCTCAATGACTTTGTATCACTGTGGTTGACGTTTGGTGGAGGAACCAGACTGGATGTTGGAGGTAAGTTTAGACTCTATTTCATGAGAAATATCACATTTAATGTACAGTGGGGCAAAAAAGTATTTAGTCAGCCACCAATTGTGCAAGTTCTCCCACTTAAAAGATGAGAGACGTCTCCAATGTTCATCATAGGTATACCTCAACTATGAGAGACAAAATGAGAAAAAAAATCTAGAAAATCACATTGAAGGAATTTTAATGAATTAATTGGTAAATTCCTCAGTAAAATAAGTATTTGGTCACCTACAAACAAGCAAGATTTCTGGCTCTCACAGACCTGTAACTTCTTCTTTAAGAGGCTCCTCTGTCCTCCACTTGTTACCTGTATTAATGGCACCTGTTTGAACTCGTTATCAGTATAAAAGACACCTGTCCACAACCTCAAACAGTCAGACTCCAAACTCCACTATGGCCAAGACCAAAGAGCTGTCAAAGGACACCAGAAACAAAATTGTAGACCTGCACCAGGCTGGGAAGACTGAATCTGCAATAGGTAAGCAGCTTGGTGTGAAGAAATCAACTGTGGGAGCAATTAATAGAAAATGGAAGACATACAAGACCACTGATAATCTCCCTCGATCTGGGGCTCCACGCAAGATCTCACCCTGTGGGGTCAAAATTATCACGAGAACAGTGAGCAAAAATCCCAGAACCACACGGGGGGACCTAGTGAATTACCTGCAGAGAGCTGGGACCAGAGTAACAAAGGCTACATCAGAAACACACTACGCCACCAGGAACTCAAATCCTGCAGTGCCAGATGTGTCCCCCTGCTTAAGCCAGTACATGTCCAGGCCCGTCTGAAGTTTGCTAGAGAGCATTTGGATGATCCAGAAGAGGATTGGGAGAATGTCATATGGTCAGATGAAACCAAAATAGAACTTTTTGGTAAAAACTCAACTTGTCGTGTTTCGAGGAGAAAGAACACCATGCCTACTGTGAAGCATGGGTGTGGAAACATCATACTTTGGGGCTGTTTTTCTGCAAAGGGACCAGGACGACTGATCCGTGTAAAGAAAAGAATGAATGGGGCCATGTATCGTGAGATTTTGAGTGAAAACCTCCTTCCACCAGCAAGGGCATTGAAGATGAAACGTGGCTGGGTCTTTCAGCATGACAATGATCCCAAACACACTGCCCAGGCAATGAAGGAATGGCTTCGTAAGAAGCATTTCAAGGTCCTGGAGTGGCCTAGCCAGTCTCCAGATCTCAATCCCATAGAAAATCTTTGGAGGGAGTTGAAAGTCTGTGTTGCCCAGTGACAGCCACAAAACATCACTGCTCTAGAGGAGATCTGCATGGAGGAATGGGCCAAAATACCAGCAACAGTGTGTGAAAACCTTGTGAAGACTTACAGAAAACGTTTGACCTCTGTCATTGCCAACAAAGGGTATATAACAAAGTATTGAGATGAACTTTTGTTATTGACCAAATACTTATTTTACCGAGGAATTTGCCAATTAATTAATTAATTAATCCTTCAATGTGATTTTCTGGAATTTTTTTTTTCTTATTCTGTCTCTCATAGTTGAGGTATACCTATGATGAAAATTGGAGACCTCTCTCATCTTTTAAGTGGGAGAACTTGCACAATTGGTGGCTGACTAAATACTTTTTTACCCCACTGTAACATTTTAAAGTCATTTGCCACAGTTTGGGTCACAGTAGATATCTTGTCTGATTTCAAACTCTTTTAATCTTGCTGCTCTTTCTGTCTCATCTGATATCATGGAGGCGAACTCAGATCAGCTGTGATCAAATCTGATTTTCACATTTCTGTCAAAGTGAAATTTCAACAAGTTGATGCGTAGAAAAGATCAAACTTTATTCCTCCTACCATCAGTTTCTCATTTTCACCACAATAACTGTTGTTAGGATGAATTCAAATTGACTTTCTTCAAGTCAAACTGGACAGACTGAAGATAAAGATGAATATTTGAAAATGTCTAAAATCTCTGATGTGTTTCTTGTGTCACATTTTGTTGCACATTGAGTCTAAAATCATGTGAGCTATTAAATAATGACTGAAATCCACATGAAGAACATCTATGGTAGTGAGCTGATTTTCTCCACTTGTTTCCAAGTGGTGAATTTTTCAGCCTTTTGATGATTTTGAATGTAAACTTGTTCAGTAAATGTTTGCACATCAGCTTCTTTTATTTCCAGTGGAGTTTGACAGATTTCAGGTGAAACTGTGTGATGATTCTCTCTGTGCTGATCTGCATGAGAGGTTTCTGAAAGGGAAGTGAAACAATGTGTGAGTGAGTGACTGGTGGAGCAGAAAAACCA
Source organism: Pholidichthys leucotaenia (assembly GCA_020510985.1). NCBI lineage: Eukaryota > Metazoa > Chordata > Actinopteri > Cichliformes > Pholidichthyidae > Pholidichthys > Pholidichthys leucotaenia. Next base: position 444,317,205 of record CM035839.1, on the reverse strand, counting down.
TCTGACAGAAACTTCTTAAAGCACTAAATCAACTCTCTGACAGTAAAGGAGTCCAAGTGTCTGCTGTTTGATTGACAGCTGCGTGCTCCCCGTCCTCCAAGCTGATTGGTGTCTGTCTGTCTCCTAGGTGACGTCCGTCCCACCCTGACGGTGCTGCCCCCCTCCAGTGAGGAGGTGCAGCAGGGGGAGGCCACGCTCACGTGTCTGGCCAACAAGGGCTTCCCCTCAGACTGGAGTCTGTCCTGGAAGGTGGACGACAGCAGCGGCAGCTGGGAGGAGAGCGGGAGCCCCGGGGTGCTGCAGGAGGACGGCCTCTACAGCTGGAGCAGCACCCTGAGGCTCCCCGCAGACCAGTGGAGGAAGGTGGGCTCTGTGACCTGTGAGGCCACCCAGGGCTCCCAGACTCCACTCTCAGAGACACTGAGGAGAGACCAGTGTTCCCAGTCCTGACCTGACTCACTGGCACTCTCATACTGGTTTTACTCTGATCCTGCTCTCAGTCTGCACTCTTTAACAACCTCTCTCTGATTCACACAAACATCTGTCTGATGATTGGTTTAATGCTGATGGTTTTGACAACAAACAATAAAACTGCATCAAATAAACACGTCTTTGGATTTGTTTATTTTGGATTATTCACCTCAGAGGAGGAAAAATCATGAAGATTAACTGACACAGTCAGCAGGGATTGGAGAAGAAAAAAAAATATACATTTTAATAATAATATTCAGGACTGTAAACAATATTTTAACTTATTTTCATCCAGCTACGTCTGCATACTAGTCCTTCTTGAAGCAGAACCACATGTCAGGGTTGCAATTAAAAAGAACATCATCATCTGCATTAAGTGATTTAATGAGATTAGTCCCAACAGTCAAAAGACATTTGCTACAGCAGCTAAAATATTAGATAAAGTAGAGAATTAAAATTATTTCATTTTTTTTAAAATTTAACTTTTATTTACACAGGGGATGTTCATTGAGAGGCGACCTCTCTTTTTCAGGGACACCCTGTTCACATTCACAGTTACACATTCACTCCTGGAAGCTGCCCAGTACAACCACACACTGACCACTGAGAAGCTCCACTGGAGCAGCTGGAGTTAAGGGCCTTGCTCAAGGGCGCCACAGTGGGGTTAATGAAGGCAAACACTGCTGTGTTATCTGTCCTATCCAGAGCTGATCCTGCCGGTCAAGGGATCAAACCAGCAACCCACCAGTCCACATCCCAAACCAGTAAGCCACCACTGCCCTTTGGCAAGTTTATCGTGTTTGTCACTTTACACATAAATCAACTCTGACAGATGTGATCTGCAGTAATTGTGGGTGGAGCAAATATAATGCATAACTTTATTACAAGAACATACACAAAAGTACTGCAGAAATTTGAAAAAAGTGAAAAGTTGATTCAGTGGTGAGAAGTATGTTTAAAAATTCATGACACAGTTTTAATGTGTCCATTTGAAGACTCTGAGTTCCATCAGGACAAATCTTCATCAAAGCTCGGTGGATCTGACAGGTCTGCTGGGCTGGCCCCGCCTACGAAAAGTCAGCTGATAAAATTACACCTAGCAGCAATCAGCTGACACTTCTGAGGAAGGCTGCAGTGAACAGTCGAAACATGTAAGGAAGGTAAAAACATCTCCTTTTTATTTTTGTCTTTAATATGAGCAAAAGGTAAATAATTAAAAGAAGACAAAATGAACCTTCTTGAGCTAGGACAAATCTTCTCTTTATCTGAAGAAGCTGTATTGACTTGCTGCTTTAGATAATTAAAGTCACCAAATTTCATATAGAGCATGACAGATGTTATTCAGCAGTAAGGGCAGCTTGTTAGAGCAGTAGCAGTAGAGAACATGTGTTCAGTCTTAATGAAAGTTCATAAACACACAGGACCCTGTTTTGACTGTCATCAGCGGACTTCTTTGCCAGACTTCCCACCGTATGCCTCTGGTTTTGTTAGATCCTGTCAGTCATAGGTCTTCCCCCCGCTTCCACAGCATGTGAGACACCATGTGGTGTATGGAGTGGTGCCCATCTCCATTTCTCTGATCCTAGGCCACACAGCTACTGTGAGTAGTGAAAGCTACAGTGGGGAGTCAGTCCTCTCGTAGCTCTGTGCGTTAACTGTCAGTGTTTCATCTGTTTTTTGTGCTTATTCTTCAAATAATCATTTCTTCATCAACATTGGGCCATGTACCACAGGCTTTTAAAACTGCTGTAATAAAACCCTTACTTAAAAAGCCAGTGCTGGATCCAGGAGTTTTAGCTCACAATAGTCCAATCTCTCATCCGCCTTTCATCTATCTCAAAAATCTTAGCAAGGGTTGTTGCTATGCAGTTATTTGACTACTATCAGGGAAATAGTTTATTTGAAGAGTTTCAGTCAGGGTTCAGAATTCATCATAGTACTGGAACAGCTTTAGTGAAGGTCACGAATGATCTCCCAATTGCATCTGATAATGGACTTGTTTCTGTACTTCTCCTGTTAGTCCTTTGTGCAGCTTTTGATATTATTGTGTCTTGTGCGCATTTACACAGCGCACTGAGAAAAAGATTAACCAAAGCGCTGAATGATTTTTTGCAACCTTTATTGTGACAAAAAACTAAAGTCCAACAGTGCAAAACTCAAAATGCAAACTGGAGAAAAACTTACAGAATGTAGCGCTCCTGAGAGCTACACTTGGTGGAAGGACATTGATTCCAAGACAAACGAGGAAGTGGCAATAATAACGTGACCTGACAGTGCTTAAATAGAAAATTAACTGACAACAGAAGTGATCACAGGTGCGGGCTGACCTGAGCAGGAGAGAAAGACAACTAATAATTGGAGACAGCTGATCGTAATAATGAGGGAGAGCGGCTGACGGCACTGACAGGTGAGGGAGGGGTAGCTGGCAGTTTGACAGGCGGTGCCCACACTAACCCGGAAAAGCCACCTGTCAACCAAGAAACTGAAATGTAAACAAAACCAAACACACACTAGACAATGATTACAAATAAAACAATGCAAAACCGAAGTGAACTGAAACATCAACAGACAAATAAAAGGCAGTGAAAACTCAAAAGGATACCAAAAATACAACAGATAAATAAATGTACATACAAAGAAGGAGCCACGAGACTGAGTCAGGCAGAACATCGGACTCAGCACATGACAGAGCCCCCCCCCCCTCTCAAGGGGTGGCGACCAGACACCCGATGTAACATCAAAAGAAAAAGAACCCCCCCCCCCCCCACCCAGCAGGAATTACCACATATGGGTGGTGGCGAGAAACAGGCCAGGAGGGAACAAAAAACAACTGTGCTCAGGACCCGCACCCGAAAAAACAAACAATTAGACCCCCCAAGTCCAGATGTTAGAAGGCTTGGGAGGCCACCCAGAGTCCCAGGCCCAGTGGACTGCAAAGATCATCTGGTCTGGTGGCCTGCCCAAGTCCCAGACCAGCCGGATGGTCAGGTAGAACGAGTCAGGTGGCCTGCCAGGGAAAATTGGCCACCCAACACAACGGCACAGTTTATCAGGTGGTCGGCCTGAGTCTTTAAGCCAACAACTAAGGAGAGGTGGCCAGGGAGGCGGCCTCTGCACAGGGACACCCACCACTGGAGAGGAGGGCCGAGGAGGGGGAGCCCCGACAGCATCTGGCAGCAAAGGCGAGAGAGCCCCGACATCATCTGGCAGCGAGAAGAGGAGGGATTGATGTCGTCTGGCAGCAAAAAGGAGGAAACCATGATGGCTTCTAGCAGTGACAAAGAGGGAACCACGGCGTAATCAGGTCGAGGAGGAGGGGGGACCCCGATGATGTCTGGCTGAGGAGGACAAGAGGCCACAACGTACTTCGCAACCTTGGACTGGGGAGAAGTAGCACCCACGGTGGCTCCGGGTTGGAGCTTAGCTGCACTCACAGTGGCTCCAGGCTGGAGCACAACTGCATCCATGGTGGTCCCGGTCTGGGACATTGTAGCACCCACATTGGACCTGGGCTGGGCCAACGATGCACCCTCAACGGCCTTTATAGATGAAGCTGGACCCTGGGCGGCCTTCGGTGGTGAATCTGGACCCACGGAGACATCTGGTGGTGATGGATCATCTCCGGCGACCCTGAGAGAGAGCTCAGACATACAGAGAAAAGGGGGCTCAGGGTCGCCGACAGCAGCAGAGCCCGGCAAAGTGAGCTCAGGTGCAGTAGGTGGCTGCACCTTGCTCTCCTCACCAAGAGCCAGGTAAGATTGCTCCAAAACTGAGAGAAGGAAGACAAAAGAGAGCACTTGCCTGAGCTCAAGCTCCACCGCCATCCAGGACTTTGACGATCCGGACGAAGGCAACTTTTTGGGCTCAGCGCTCAGGAGGTCCAGCTCCGCTGGTGACTCTGCTGCAGCAGTTTCCACAGCAGGTATGATGATGGTAGCAGTCATGGTGCCCCCAGGCAAATTAACCCACGCTGATGGCTCCTCCGGCATGGCTACTGGGGATCAGCTCTGCGCTGGCCCAGGAGTAAGGTCTTCCAGGACCACGGGCTCCTCCCTCGTCTGGCGGCTTTGTTTAGGGGCCAGCTGACACTCAGAAGAAAGTAGAGGAGACATGGAGAAGACAGAAGGAGAAGTATGGGTTGCAGCGGGTGAAGAGAGCTCAGGTGACTGCAACCCCTGAGTCTCTCTACCAGGAATCAGGCCAGAGAAATTTTCATCACAAAGAAGATATAAATGTCACTTGCCTTCCCTCCTGGTGTGTGATGTTGCCCACCACAGCTGGAAGTGTGCCATCCCTCTCCATGTCTACGGTGAGCATTGGCCCCGCAATGGACCGTGGAGGAGTCACTTCTGTGGACTCGAGAGTAGACAAACCCGGGGAAGCCCTGGAAGACCTCTTGGCTGTAGAAGGAAATGTCGGGCTCAATGTCTGGGGAATGGCTGCCGATGAGAGGGACGGCTTCCTCCGGTGGACCCATACAGGATGACACAGTTCCCGTGGAGTAGACTTCTCTAGGACCTCTGGCTACTCCGTCGCCCGGTGGTCTCCTCCTGGGACCAGCGGAGATTTGGGGGAGACAGGAGAAACAGGTGGAAAAGCGGTATTGGCAGCTGATAATGGGGACTCAGTGAACTGTAAAATCTGCATCTCCTCATCAGGAATCAGGAAAGTAATTTCAGGAGAGAGAGTTAATGAATTAGAACTTGCCTGAATTCCTGGGGGGTGATGACATCAGTTGCCGTCCCAAGGTCGTGCTCCATCTCCCCGGGAGCTTGAGGAGTTCCGCTGCAGAAATCTCCCCCCTCCATGAAGGAGGGGTTGCTGGCTGAGCAGTGGTGGAGTCTCTCTGCTGAGATTTTCGGGTTCGGCGTCGACGAGCGGGAGAAGGAGACATTGGCTCATCATAGAGAAGAGGCTTCGAGGTCAGGGAACGCTCGGTCTCCGGCTCCAACTCTGGATCCCTTGGGAGAAACTCTTCTGCTTCATGAATCCATTTCGCAAGGAGCCACAGCTTCACCTTGAGGAGAAGATCTGTCTCCGCCAACAACACCTGCCTTCGCTCCTCTAGCGCCTCGGCGGATGGAACGGGCCAGGGCTCAGGCGGAGGAGGCAGAGCTGCCGTGGGGAAGACTGAAGGCTTCTTACGGCGGGAGCACTTTCTCTTTGTTTGGGTCGGCTCTGGCGTTGGAGCAGCGTCCCCAGGCTCATCACTGGAACACGGAAGGGGGTAAATGGAAAGGAGGATGTCGGTGGCCTCTGGATGGTTCCATAGACTGTGACACATCTCCATCACCCGTGCTGTGCTGTGCCGACCTTCTCGGACCGTCTCGGGGGTACAAGAAGCCTGGATCCATGACAAAATGTCCTCCAGGACGCACACCCCACGCAGCTCTGTGTCGTCCAGGTTGGACATGGTGTTCACAAACAGGTGGATGGAAAAGGAAAAGAAGGGAAAAAATAAAATGTGCAAAAAATCACAGCTGGATTCGGTTCTGGCCATTTCCTACTGCCATGTGCACTTTACGCGGCACACAGAGATAAAGATGAACCCACGCTGAATGATCTTTTGCAACGTTTATTGTTACAAAGAACTAAAGTCCAACAGTGCAAAACTCAAAATGCAAACTGGAGAAAAACTTACAGAATGTAATGCTCAAGAGCAGGCTGCTCAGGAGGGGATGAGGTAGATAGAGAAGAATTAATGTCCAGAGGAACACTCGGTGGAAGGACATTGATTCCAAGACAAATGAGGAAGTGGCAATAATAACGTGACCTGACAGTGCTTAAATAGAAAATGAACTGACAACTGAAGTGATTACAGGTGCAGGCTGACCTAAGCATGAGAGAAAGACAACAACTAATAATTGGAGACAGCTGATCGTAATAATGAGGGAGAGCGGCTGACGGCACCGACAGGTGAGGGAGGGGTAGTGGCAGTTTGACAGGCGGCACCCACACTAACCCGGAAAAGCCACCTGTCATACCAGAGACTGAAAAGTAAACAAAACCAAATACACACTAGACAATGATTACAAATGAAACAATACAAAACCGAAGTGAACTGAAACATCAACAGACAAGTAAAAGGCAGTGAAAATTCAAAAGGATACCAAAAATACAACAGATAAATAAATGTACATACAAAGAAGGAGCCACGAGAATGAGTCAGGCAGAACATCGGACTCAGCACGTGACAGTATTGATCATTATATTTTATTTGATAGACTAGAACACCATGTTGGACTTAATCGAACTTCGTTGAAGTGGTTTAAATCTTATTTATCTGATAGGTTCCAGTTTGTTCATGTCAGTAATGAGTTTTCTTCTAACTCAAAGCTCCACAGGGATCTGTGCAAGGCCCTATTCTTTTTAGTTTGTATATGCTTCCGCTAGGCAATATTGTTAGAAAGCACTGCATAGATTTTCATTGTTATACAGATGACATACAATTACATGTGACCCGTGATGGCAAAAAGATTCGGAATGCGCACCGCATCATTACGAGATACAAGCACGAGAAGTCAAAAATCATGCCTCTCTTTGTTTGCTAGCAGCAAGTCCCGGGAAAACCCCCATGAGTGCCTGGTGTCATTGTTAAGGTAGGAAATCATACTTTCTGAATATAGATGTGTTTTGGTGGAAGACGTACAGTAACTTCTGACCAATAGAACGCAAATTTTCAACCTAGCCAAAATAGAAAAAAAAATGTCCTCTTCCAGGTCTGTTTTTGCGCTTTTCCTGCAAATTAAATATCATTTTGAAGGTCTTTCAATACAGAATATGTAAAAAAAAAAGTTACCTCAGTTTTGATAATTTCCTCAGTGACTCATTTTGCCAGCACGGGTCACATTTTTGTCAATGAAGCCAGATGATAGTAATCAATTAGCCAATTAGAGGTTTGTCTGATGGAAATCAAGGCTTGGATAACTTGTAATTTCTTGCTATTAAATTCAGATAAGACTGAAGTCATTCTAGTTGGTTCAAAAAACCTGAGAAGTACCTTTCCAAATCAAATTCTTAGTTTGGCTGGGGTTACTCTTTCTCTTAATAGTACTGTGAGGAACCTTGGAGTTATTTTTGATCAAGATCACTTCTTTAATTCAGATATTAAACTTGTTTCTATAACTGCCTCCTACCATTTGCATAATATTGCAAAGATTAGGAGCAACTTGTTTCAGAGTGATGCTGAGAAACTAATCCACACTTTTGTTAGCTCTACATTAGATTATTGTAAATTTCTTATCAGGCTGTCCAAAAACATCTTTAAAAAGTCTTCCAAAATGCTGCAGCAAGAGTTTTAAAAGGAACTCCAATTAAATTGGCATGTTAGCTCTATATGCTTTATTTTTATGTTAGTAACATAACTATAATATAATTTTTTTGAAAATAATTCCCAGTTTTATATATTTTTAAAAAACTTTATTACGATGTAAATCACCATTTTTGTTTATGTCGCAATGCATTCTGGGTAGTGACGTAGAATGGTTGCAGCCGTTTTTTCTGTCTTATACAAGCCAAGAAGCGAAGCTACGAACTACTGCCATTTGTCAGTGAAAATGCCACATTGCGCGGCTTTTGGATGTAATTTCCAATCAAAGGGAAATAAAGAGAGCGGGGTAAGCCTCCATAGCTTTCCTAAAGAGGGAAAGTTGAGGAAAAAGTGGGGCGGCAGCGGCTCAGGAGGTAGAGCAGGTCGTCTATGTAATGTTCTCCTGGAACCTTGTAATGTTCTCCTGGAACATGTAATGACGAGGCGCACACACCGGGTGTCAGTTAGGACTTTTTACTTGTCACTTCAACTGCAACTAACAACTAACCACACAGTGGCACATGTACATCTCCTTTTATAGTCAGGTCATGGCCGGGGTCATACTGCCCTCTAGTGGTGACTCTATAGGAACTTCACATATCAATACATCTCCCTTTTTTTTCTAGTAAAGGTCATGTCCAACTATAAACTTTTTCTCAAATTTCAATATACAAAATAAACTCCATTTCTATTTACATTTCTTTCAACCTTGTACACTGAATCACAAGTTCAATTTTTTTTTTTTTTTACAATTCAACATCAACACATTTTTTCCTCTGTTTACAATTCAACATCAACACATTTTTTTTTTCTTTTTTTTTTTTATTCATCTCAGTACTCCTTACATTTCCTCAATCAATCTTTTTGGTTTCACAATTTGCCTTTGTGAGCATCTCCTTTGTGTCACCTCAGTCTGTTCGTTAGTGTCTGTCTCTATGTTCTGGTTCTCAGCCATTTCTGGTTGTTCGGTTTGGCTGTAAATTGGCATGTCGCTTGTTTCACTGTCTGTGACTCTCATTTTTGTCTGAGGCACTTTCAGTAAGTGACGTCGGTTTCGCCTCATTGTTTTTCCATGCTCTGTGATGACTTCATATGATCTGGGAGTTGTTTCTTTGACCACTTTTGCCAGCGGTCCCCATTCTCCATCACATCTCACTCGCACAATGTCCTCATGTGCAAGTGGTCTCAGAGGTCGTGCCGTTCTGTTGTACAGTTCAGTTTGCCTCTCATCACGCCTCACATCTCTCTTTTCCATCACCTGAGATGCTGATGGAAGTCGCGTTCTGAGTTTTCTGTTCATGAGCATTTCTGCTGGGGACAGTCCATTCTCCAGTGGTGATGCTCGGTAATTCAGGATCGCCAGATGTGGGTCTTCTGCATTGTCTGCAGCCTTTTTCAGTATGCGCTTCACAATTTGCACCCCTTTCTCTGCTAACCCATTCGACTGTGGGTACAGAGGGCTTGAGGTCACGTGCTTGAACCCATATGTGTCTGCAAAGTCTTTGAAGCACTGACTCGTGAATTGTGGTCCGTTATCACTTACAACAGTCATTGGAATTCCATGGCGTGCGAACATTGTCTTTGTATGTGCAATCACCTTTTCTGCTGTTGTGTCACTCAACCCTGCAAACTCTGGGTAGGTGGAATGATAGTCCATGACTAACAGATAGTCCTTGCCCTTAAGTTGAAATAGATCCATGCCCACTTTTCTCCATGGCCCTTGAGGCTTCTCATGGGGCCTCATAGGCTCCTTTGGCTGTTGATACCTGTGGCGCTGGCAAATGTCACAGCGCTGCACATATGCCTCAATGTCCTTGTGCATGCTGGGCCAATACAAAACATCACGTGCACGTCTTTTGCACTTTTCAATACCCAAATGCCCCTCATGCACTAATTTAACCATTTCTGATCTCATGGAGGTAGGTATGACTATCCTTGTACCTTTTAACAGAACCCCATCTAACACAGACAGTTCACCTTTAAAGTGTTGGTAAGGCTTGTCAATCATAACCTGTCCTGGCTGATGTATCTGTTCCATTACTCTTTTTAGTTTCTCATCTTTTTGTGTTTCTTTCACTATCTTCGTCCATTTTGCATCTGACACTGGCATGTGTGCCTTAATAGAGTCTACATGTATTTGCACAGCTTCCTCTGTTGTGCTGCTGGTGTTGCTCAAGCTAGCCCTACTCAGCGCATCGGCTACAATTAGTTGCTTGCCTGGTGTAAACTCAAATTTCAAGTCATATTTCTGTAATCTTAACATTAGACGCTGGATGCGCGGTGGTGCGTCACCCAGTGGCTTCTGTGAGATCGCAATCAGTGGTTTGTGGTCTGTTTCTAGTATTACTGACCGTCCATACACATATTCGTGAAACTTCTCACATCCAAACACTGCACCTAGAGTCTCTTTCTCTATTTGCGCGTAATTTTTTTCTGCGCTTGTCATGGTGCGCGATGCGTATGCGACTGGATACCACTCTGTGTCATGTTTTTGCAATAGCACAGCTCCTAGGCCGGCTTTGGATGCATCTGTGGACACTTTTAGCAGTTTGTCCTGATCATAGAATTTTAACACTGGCTCCTTTATTAGACTGCTTTTGAGCCACTCCCATTCTCTGGCATGCTCTGCCATCCACTGCCACATTGTATTGGTCTCTAACAAGCTTCTAAGAGCTATTGTGTTAGCTGATAGATTTGGGATAAATTTCCCCATGTAATTGACTAGTCCTAGGGCTCTTTGCAAGTCATTTTTGTTCTGCGGTACTGGCAGCTCTGCTATGGCCCGCACTTTTTCCGGATCTGGTTGCACGCCTGCCCCAGATAATTTCTCTCCCAGGTATGTAATCTCCCGTACCCCGAATTGGCACTTACTCTTATTCAGTTTCATACCTGACTTTTGCGCCTGTGTGAGAACTCTAGCCAACCTTTCGTCGTGCTCCTCTTTTGTTTTTCCCCAGACTACCACATCATCAAGAAAAACTCCCACCCCTTCTATTCCGTCAAACAATTGCTGCACAGTTCTATGGAAAATTTCAGGGGCTGAGCTAATCCCGAACGGCATTCGTAGAAAGCAATGCCTTCCGAATGGCGTATTAAATGTGCACAATTTAGCGCTTTCCTCGTCGAGCACTATTTGGTAAAACCCAGATTTGGCATCTAATTTTGTGAAGTAATTTGCTCCACTCATTGTGCTGGTTATGTCAGATTTTGTTGGTAGCTTGTAATGCTCCCGCTGTATTACTTTATTTAGATCTTTTGGATCTATGCACAATCTCAAATCTCCTTTTGGCTTCTCCACTATAACTAGTGAGTTAACCCATTCAGTTGGTTCTTCTATTTTTCTGACCACTCCGTCTGCTATCAGTGAGTCTAGTGTTTCTCTCAGCCTCTTTTTAAGAGCTATTGGCACTTTTCTTGCTGCATGTATGACTGGCTCTGCATTCTCTTTCAGCCTAATTTTTTGTTTGCCTGGTAGGCGGCCTATTCCTTTGAACACCTCTTTGTATTCTTTCACCCAGTCAGTGTGTTTATGCTTACTTGTTGTAGCCTCTGTATTTTCTCGTGTTTTCACCTTGTCTGTATCAATGACATTCACTCTTTTGATCAGACCTAGCTGATCGCATGTTTTTAAACCCAAAATTGCTTGTCTATTTCCATCAACAAGTACAAACAATGCATTCACTGTCTTATCTTTGTTTGACAGTGTAACCCTGCACATTCCTTTAGTGGGTATTGGCTTATCGTCATGTGTTCTCAGATTAATCTTTTTATCTCTTATTTTCGGTTTGTTTTTCAGTCTTTTAAAATCTTTCATTGGCAGGATGTTTACCTGCGCACCTGTGTCGAGCTTCAGTGACACGTCCGTGCCATTCATCTCCAGGCACACTATCCATTCGTCAGCGCTCGTCTCTCCCTCGATGGCGTCCACGTAAAACTGATCCTCCTCGCTGTCGCTCTTTTTCTCCACGAGTTGCACCCTCTTCTTCGAGAAGCAGGTCTTTGCGAAGTGATTTTTTCCGCCACACTTGCGACATTCCTTCCCGAATGCTGGACACTGTTTCAGCGCATGTTGCCTTCCACACCGCTCACAGTTCCCGCGCGCGCGCTCTGGGTTTGCCTCCCTTTTTCTTGCATGCAACGTTCCTTTCGGCTTCGCGCGCTGCACTGCATCGACCTCAGCAGTCTCTTTTTCCTTGCTGCTAAAAGTCTTTAATTGTACCTTTATACTCTCAGACGCTTGGCAAATCTGTATCGCTTTCTCCAGCGTTAAGTTAGTCTCTTTCAGTAATTGCATCCGCAATTTGTTGTCTTGGACCCCAATTACAATTTGGTCCCGTATCATTAACTCACTCAATGTTCCAAAGTTGCATGACTGACATTTCAACCGTAGGTCTGTGACATACAGCTCGATGGACTCTGACTATTTCTGAAGTCTTTTTCTGAACACATACCTCTCGTACGTTTCATTCTTTCTCGGTGTGCAATAATCGTCAAATTTCTTCATCACGGCGTCGAAGTTGCCTTTTTCTTCTTCCGTGAAGACGAATGTGTTAAACACATTTAGCGCCGCTCGCCCTGCTACTGTTAGCAGTAATGCTATTTTCCTCTCCTCGTCACGGAGACCGATAGCAAGCGAATAAAGTTCAAAACTTTGTTTGAATGCTTTCCAGTTCTTGTTGACGTTACCGGTCAACTTTAACTCGTCCGGCTGTCGAAGAGCGTTCATCTTCGCCGTCGGTTCGTAGTTTTATCCTGGTACCATGTAATGTTCTCCTGGAACCTTGTAATGTTCTCCTGGAACATGTAATGACGAGGCGCACACACCGGGTGTCAGTTAGGACTTTTTACTTGTCACTTCAAGTGCAACTAACAACTAACCACACAGTGGCACATGTACATCTCCTTTTATAGTCAGGTCATGGCCGGGGTCATACTGCCCTCTAGTGGTGACTCTATAGGAACTTCACATATCAATACAGTCTAATAACCCGATGGTTGGCGGTTCGAATCACGCTCTCCCCAGATATCCTGCCTTTGTGTCCCTGGGCAGAACACTTCACCCGCATTGCCTCCAGTGCCCATAACACTGGGTATGAATGTGTAAAAATGTTTAAATGCTCGGTGGTGGCCGGAGAGGCCGTTGGCGCTGATTGGCCGCCACGTTTCCGTCACTCTATGAGTGTCTATGATCAAGCGCTATGGCGCACACTTGATAAAGCTGATATATATATTAATCACGCTATGATAAAGCGCTATATCGCTCAAAGCGTGTGCTTGAGACGTGCACTTTGAGTGTCTATGATCAAGCGCTATGGCGCACGCTTGATAAAGCTGATATATATACATATAAATCACGCTATGATAAAGCTCTATATCGCTCAAAGTGCGCTTGAGTGTCTCTCCACTTTGAGTGTCTCAAGCGTGCGCTTGCGGAAGCATTATTTTAAGATGAAACTTATATGTTGTTGATTTACTTACAATAGAATGCTCAAACACAAAAAAAATGTCTACAAGCATGATGGGCTCTGAACTGATAAACATTGACTCTCAGCAACATAAAGCAATTTCTCTGTTGCTTTCTCAGACTGCGGGTTGAATGTCCATAAGCAGTGCTCCAAAGTCGTTCCAAATGACTGCCAGCCAGATCTTCGACATGTCAAGCCAAGCGTGCGCTTTGAGCGATATAGAGCTTTATCATAGCGTCATTAATATATATATATATATCAGCTTTATCAAGCGTGCGCCATAGCGCTTGATCATAGACACTCAAAGCGCACGTCTCAAGCGCACGCTTTGAGCGATATAGAGCTTTATCATAGCGTGATTAATATACAGTATATATCAGCTTTATCAAGCGTGCGCCATAGCGCTTGATCATAGACACTCAAAGCACACGTCTCAAGCGCACGCTTTGAGCGATATAGAAATTATCATAGCGGGATTAATATATATATATATCAGCTTTATCAAGCGTGCGCCATAGCGCTTGATCATAGACAGAGTGACGGAAATGTGGCGACCAATCTGCGGCAACGGCCTCTCTGGCCACCATCGAGCATTTAAACATTTTTACACATTCATACCCAGTGTTTTTGGCACTGGAGGCAATGCGGGTGAAGTGTTCTGCCCAGGGACACAATGGCAGGATATTTGGGGAGAGCGTGATTCGAACCGCCAACCATCGGGTTATTAGACGACCTGCTCTACCTCCTGAGCCGCTGCCGCCCCACTTTTTCCTCAACTTTCCCTCTTTAGGAAAGTTATGAAGGCTTACCCCGCTCTCTATATTTCTCTTTGATTGGAAATTACATCCAAAAGCCGCACAATGTGGCATTTTCACTGACAAATGGCAGTAGTTCGTAGCTTCGCTTCTTGGCTTGTATAAGACAGAAAAAACGGCTGAAACCATTCTACGTCACTACCCAGAATGCATTGCGACAAACAAAAATGGTGATTTACATCGTAATAAAGTTTTTTAAAAATATAAAAAACTGGGAATTATTTAAAAAAAACTATATTATAGTTATGTTACTAACATAAAAATAAAGCATATAGAGCTAACATGCCAATATAATCGGAGTTCCTTTTAACAGGTACTAGAAAAAGAGATCACGTCTCTCCAGTCCTGTTTGTGACAGCACCTTGCATAGCAGTGGCCTCTCTGATTCTAGGGAGCAGATGTATTTAGGCAGCACAAATTAGCGAGTGCCCAAATTAGACAGAATGTCACGCGGTGATCCTCGCGGATCACCATAAGACGCCAAGAGTCCACTGATGACTTTGTAATGATGGTGATTTATTTACAAAACATGAGACACACATACAAGACTATGACTGTGGCGAAAAAACACTGAACACTGAGCATGGGACCGTAAAGCTAACCCCAGCCAATTACAGTCTAAAACATGGCATGACATGAACGAGCAAAGCACGAGAATGTACACACGAACCTGACCAGACCAGAACGATGAATGTCTGACGAGTCTTAGATGATGTCTGACGATACTCCTGCAATCTAACTGCCGTCAGCGTCCGCCTAATAAGGGCGAGCCCTAACGAGCAGTAATGACAGTCAACCAGCCGAACTTGACAGCCGGGAGCCCCACCGAGCGCCTTCACAATAAGAGCCCGGTGAAGCCAGAATATAACCCACAGCTGTCAAAGCCGGCAGCGAGCTATACGTAGCCCGAGTGCGGACAAGACCGGCGCTCAGGTCATAACAGTACCCTCCCTCCAAGGGCGGGCTTCCAGAACGTCCATAGACCACCCTGCCCCCCCCCCCCCTCCAGGGTGGGCGGCTGGGGGCAGGTCCGGAGGGAGAGAGAGACCAAACCCAGAAACAGTACAACAAAACACAATCAAGACCAGACAAGGGAAATAAAACTAACGCAGCACAATGACAAAAAATATACCAAACACTCAGATCAGATTAACTGCCAAAAAACAAATACAGCAAACAGCACAGGACAGAAAGAAAAAAATAAATCTTCGCCCACATTTCACAAGAAAATGGCTTCTCACCTGTATGAATGCTCGAGTGAATTTTCAAATAACCAAATACAGAAAGACAGAACAATTACTGGGTCAAACCTAACAGCACATAAAACAAAATAAGGCAACTGCAGGGTGAACCACAAATACTCAGATACACAAATAACCATTACGAAAACTCAGGATAACAAGAAAAAAAAACAAAACAAAACAGAACAATTACTGGATCAACCCCCACCAAAAAAGTGACCTCTACCCCCCCAACAGTTCATGCCGATCGACGGAGACCAGGTGCCACAGGAACAGTTTAGGTGGTCTCCCCGTGTCCAATGGCCAATGGGCGGTCATGGGGAGCGGGACATTACCGGGCGGCTCATCACAGTCCAAAGCCCAGCACGTCCACTCCTCTGGTGGCCGAACCAGGTCGCCCTGCAAAACACATAACACGTCGGGTGGCCGACCCGAAGCGCCGAACCAGCGAAGCAGTTCCTCAGGCGGCCGACCTGCATCCCTCAGCCACCAGTACCAGGGGAAAACAGCAGGCGGCGGCCTCCCTGGCGGAGACAAAGCTCGGGAGAGCCGGGGTGAGCGAGAAGGGACCCCCACGGCCCCTGGCGATGATGTACAGGGGCGACGACTCAGTAGAGGGACTAGAAGGCAAAGATGAGCCTGAACTCCGTTCGACGGCGAAGGGTCTGCAGCTCCTCCACTGTCCGCGGACCACACCGGCACTGCACCTCCGCTGGACCCCGATTGAGTCCCGGCTGCACCCACGTCAGACCCCGATTGGGCCAAAGCAGCTAACGCGATGGACCCCGATTGGGCCTCGGGCGTCCCCCCATCGTACCCCGATTGGGCCACCGCAGCCTCCACAACGGACCCTGACTGTGTCAGTGCAGCGCTGCTGATGATCTCCACCCCCGAACCTGGAACCTCCAAATCAGTGACCCCGACTGGCTCCATGCCGGCGACACTGCAAGTAACACTTGACTGGCGCCTAGCAGCTGCCCCGGCCTTGGATGCGCTCTGCAGAGCGTGCCCAAATGCCAAGTCACGTTTCGTTACCTTGTATTCATACATGTGTAATGACAATAAAGTTGAATCTCATCTCTCATCTCATCTCAAGCTCACACACAACAGGAAAACCGGGATCAGTTTCACTGGTAAAAACAGAACCCAGCGAGACGAGCTTGGGCGCAGCAGGCGGCTGCTCCTCACTCGCCTCCCCGAGAGGCAGGCACAAATGCTCCAAAACAGAGGACAGAGACACAATAGGGAGCACTTGCCTTCACTCGGGTTCTGCTGCCACCCAGGACTTCGTCGATCCAGGTTCAGGGCGGCGACTCTCTTCCACAGGCTCCAACTCAGCTGCGTCGGGCTCCGCAGCTGGCAAGATGACATCTGCAGCCTGAGGTTCCTCCCGCGCTGATGTCCACGCCGATGACCCGTATGGTGTGGGGGCAGGGGACCCTCGACCGGCTGATTCAGACCGTTCCGGCGAGGAAACCCGAGGATGCTTCTCCCTCGGCACAGGTTCCGGGCCGCAGTCTGCTCTCCTCCTCTGTCCACGACGTGGCTGCTGGGCTGGATCCAGGCTTTCCAGCCACGCAGGCCCCCTCTTCATCCTGCGATGTAGACCTGGCGTCGTGGACCACTCGGCAGGGGAAGACACAGAGGCAGCAGGTTTAGGAATAACAGTTACAGCAGGTGGCGGAAGCTTGGGGGGCTGCGAACCCCGAACTCCGGCCCCAGGAGTCAGACAAGGCAGATCATAATAATGATGGGAAGAAACAATTTGCACTTGCCTGTCTCCTGGAGAGAAGATGATGCCTGCTGCAGCAGGTGGAGTTCTCCTTTTATCCATCCAGAAGAAAGCGGCAGGCTCCTCGGGGCCACAAGGAGGAGCCGCTCGAGATGGATTGCTGACAGGTCTCGCCGAAGCACGACTCACAGCATTCCCAGCCGCGGGGGGTGACGTCACAGAGGAGGACATGGCAGTCGGGGTGACGCGGGCACGAGGAGCTGACAGCGCAGCTGGAACAGATGACTCATTGGCGGCGGCTGCGGGGATTCCCTTCTGCCGTGACGTGAATGATGCGGCCAACAGGGAGGCTGGATCCCTCCGACGACCCGGAGCTGGATCCGGACGGGATTCTCGTTGAAGCTTGGTAGGAGCACGGCTATGGGACCTACTGGCCGATGGAGTGGCGAAGGGCCCGGGAACACATGACGCTGGGACTGGGCGGGCGGCAGGCACTGGATTCCGATCCACAGGTCCCCTGCTGGGCTTTCCCTCCAGCCGACGAATCTCCACTCTCGCCAGGGACACTGTCCTCGCGGGAGGTGGAGGGGTTCCCAGGAGCGCCTTCTCCCTCAATGTGCGTTGTGCAAAAATCCATGATAACCTCTTTTCCCCTTCCGGAATATAGGTAAGATGGTAACGGTGCACAGCCCGCTGTGCGAGGCATAGGTAATGATAGGCCACTTCAGTGGGCATGAGACGGGCGGCTTCCGCCAGATAGCCGTCAATCTCCTCCAGCCACTTCGGGCAATAATCACCCTCGCTGTCGGGCATCTCCCTCCCAAGACCAACTACAGGAGAAAAAAACTCCACACAATAGCAAAACTCACGGAAGAAAGGCGTCTCGGTGTGGCGTCTCCGTTTAGACGTCCGTGGCAGGAGTATACTGTCACGTGGTGATCCTCGCGGATCACCATAAGACGCCAAGAGTCCACCGATGACTTTGCAATGATGGTGATTCATTTACAAAACACGAGACACACATACAAGACTATGACTGTGACGAAAAAAACACTGAACACTGAGCATGGGACTGTAAGGCTAACCCCAGCCACTTACGGTCTAAAACATGGCATGACATGAACGAGCAAAGCACGAGAATATACACACGAACCTGACCAGACCAGAACGGTGAATGTCTGACGAGTCTTAGATGATGTCTGACGATACTTCTGCAATCTAACTGCCATCAGCGTCCGCCTAATAAGGGCGAGCCCTAACGAGCAGTAATGACAGTCAACCGGCCGACCTTGACAGCCGGGAGCCCCACTGAGCGCCTTCACAATAAGAGCCCGGTGAAGCCAGAATATAACCCACAGCTGTCAAAGCCGGCAGCGAGCTATACGTAGCCCGCGTGCGGACAAGACCGGCGCTCAGGTCATAACACAGAACACCTAACGAAGTGGCCAATTTTTGCCAGTGATCTACGAGCAATATGCAAAATTATGAAAACAGATGCAGTCACTTCAATTCAATAATGACCTCCCAGCCACCAAAGAGCAGGCAAAATTGTGCATAGGAACATCTGATGAGGAAGTGGGTCATCAACAAAGGCACAGCCAGTGTGGAGGAGCATTATAGTTTTTTTTTAAAGCTTTTTTAAGCTTTTGTTTAACCGCAAACCCAGAAAAATAGTTTATATTTGTTCGTTATATATCAGAGTTTTGATTTTCATTTCACATGGCAGACTCCTTTATTTAATATGTATAAATTAAGGACTTCTCATGAATAAATTGATTATTGGCCAACGTGCTTATTTCATTAACATTAGAACCATCGTGGTCTGATGGAGAATCTGAGTTTTTATTATGTGAATAACTTTGTTTTAACAAAATCTACAGGTCTCCCAGTTTACAACTTTTTATAAATGCCATTGAGTTATGGTGTTGCCATTCCGGGGGAGATTTTTATCGATCTGTGTGCTGTTTTTGTTCATAATCTCATTGTTGTTTTCCTCCTATATTGCATGTCCTGAACTGGGAGAGAGAAATAGAGAGAAGAGGGAACTGAATTACCGTTTTATGAACAGCAAAAACAAAATACTGTAAATATGGAAAAATGGATAGAGGGGAAAAAAATGAAAATTGGCAATGTGGAAGATTTTGCTTCAAAGAGCGAGGGAGAGCTGATCCCAGTCTAACCTCAGCAGAAAAGAAAAAAAGAGTCATTATCAGCTGACACCATCTGTATGTCCACTGCAGGTTTAAGGAATCCTATTCTATCCTATTTTATGGATACAAATTAATGTAGTAGGCTATACACAGTATAAACAAATGAAATTTAAAAAAACTGCCTGCTGATGTCCAGCTCAGCATAACACCCATTGATATTCATATAATCTGTTCTTCTGTCATGCCAAATAAAGTCACAGGCAGAGAGAAGGTTCTGCCATGTGTCCTCAGTTCTTGCCAGTGTCTTCTCCTGGCACCAACGATCACTATCTTGTCAGGCACAAATGAGTTAAGACAAGCTTTTTTGGGCGTTAAATCCTGGTGTATTTAGCAGCAGATTGACAACCGCAAACCTTAGTAAATCACCTTGGGCCAGTCATTTAAATACTCCACCCCCCCAGATTTGCGTGTTGACATGATAACTCCCACAAATGCATATACAAAGAGGCTAGGTGCAAAATTAATATAATCCACCCCTTTCCACTACAAATTTTGCCCTGCGCCCTGTAGTAAATCTCAACAGTACTATTTTACCACCAAAACACGGTTTTGCGATGGTGCAGCACGTTAGTAAATCTTCCCCTAGATGTGATTAACATTGTAGATAGGAGAAACGTAATTTCATTCTACTGTACATGATTGGCTGTATAAATTGAATGACAATAAAGTTGGCTTCTTCTTCTGGCCTCCCTCATTGGCTTCCCATAGAATTTAGAATTAAGTTAAAAAATCTTCTCCTCACTTACAAAGTTCTAAAAAATCAGGCTTCTTGTTATTTAAAAGATATGATAGTAGCTTATCATCCCAACAGAGCACTACACTCCCAAAATGCAGGATTACTTGTAATACCTAGAGTCTCCAAAAGTACAATGGGAGGCAGAGTTTTCAGTAATCAGGCTCCTCTCTTTTGGAACAAGCTGCCAATGTGGATTCGGGAGTCAGACTTGTAGCATCATCGTCTCCTCAAACCAAGACAGAAGATCACTTCTCTCCATTTTACAGGAATTTCACTTTATTCCTTATACAGGAATACCACTTTTCTGCATTTTACAGGAATATCACTGGCTTTCATAACGACTCATCCAGGCCTTTTCCAGGCCTGACCAAAGATGTTTGTTTTCCCAGGACCCCAATGTAAACAGTTGCCTCTTGCAGAGATTGTAAGGATCAGAATTTGCTTTTAAAGGATCAAAGGAACATAAGCTCGGGAGACCAGACCTCCAACGTGAACACTGCATTTGGATAACGTACCCTTACAGGAAACACTGCTCTTAAAAGGGTCATAAACGGCTTAATCAGACGGGTTTATGACCCCCCCCCCCCCCCCCGATGCTGTCCAGATATCCCTTCCAGATACCATGGACCTAAAAGAAATCATCTACAGCTCAACAGTACCTCCTAGCGTATACCTACGAAATGTGTTTCAGTATGTAGGATGACTTTTAATTTGTTCTAAACATTAAGTTTCTTTCAGCTTATCCTCTGCTCCTCTGGATCCTAAGGACACTGAAAATCATCCCTCTTTTATCACCAACCATGATTTGCTGTACTACATTAAGCTTTGATAGGAATATGAATGCATGTATTATAATTATGTATAAGAAATGCTGTATTCATGAGTGTTGTTCAAACAAAGGTAATATTGGAGTAATGGTATAAATGCATGATCACCAAATATTAGCCAAGTCATTTAATCTAGTTAGATTTTATATTGAGCACCTAATTTCATAAGAACTGACTGAGTGTTGATTTTTCTCTGCAATTTCATGGGATGGTGTCTTCGTTTGATTGGCTGCTCTCAAACAAAGAAATGTTCTCACATTGGATGGCAGCCATTTCAAACTGCTTTTGATAAAGTCGATTGGTCAGTCTTGCGATCGACATCATCAGTTTTACGACCCGGCGAGGTAACTTTAAAAAGAGAAGTTAGATTTGAGATTTAGCTTAGTAACGGGAAGAAGAGAGAAAGAATGGAAGTTAGAACAGCAGAAAAAGGAGAACAGCAAGAATAAGAGAACAGGGAGAGATGGAGACAAGAATAGCAGAAAAAAGGTAGAAAAGAAAGTAAGTTGCAGCTATGTGAGAGAGATTCAGAAAAAAAACACAGGATTAAGAATTAGAAACAGAAAGAAGAAAGAAAGAGATTTTGAGAAAGATTAGGAACTAAATTAAGATTAAAGAAGCAGAATAGTAATCTAGATCTCAGAGGAAGATTTTATTCCGCCGTTTCAAGGTCCTGTGTAGTTTTATTCTATCTAAACTGTTCTTTGTGAAGTTTGTCAAGTCTTTCGTTAGTTCCTGGCTACTGAGGAGAAACCACTTTTTCTTTAGAGCTCGCTTTTCAGAGAATCAAATTCTCAAACTTTTTTTCCTTCACCTCAGAAGCCATTCTTATCCTAGTAAATGTTTCACATTTTTTATGACTTTTCACGCCGTTAGAGTGGACCTTTAATTTCCCTAATTTAAAGTGAACAGAGACTTTCTTTTGGACTCTCGTTCCGGCCTCATACCTGCCTGACTGAGAAGATTTTCCTTCAGTTTTTGGGTTGATCCCGCTACATGAGACCTCAAAATTCGTACTCTTTTCCAAGGACTTGTCACGCCGCCCTGAGACAAACCATCCACGGCTGCCACTGTCTCCTTGTGGGGCCCCCAGCTGAGTTATCACCTCCACGGCTGTGAGGAATTATAACAGCAGCCGATTCCTCCGACGTCCTAACTTCAAAACCCAGTGGTACCGACCCACTGAAACGTGGACCTACAGCTGTTGTGTGAGTGAAACTCCTACTTTTCTTATCTCCTGGGTTAAAGCGTGATGTCCTAACAATTAAATTACAATTGAATATGGCCCGTATTTCAGGGCTCAATTAGTCTCTCAGCCACAGGATAAAGCTATAAACTGAAGGAAAACTCTTAGTCACTTTTAAGTAACTGCCCTTAAATTTTTGTAGATTAATTCAGAAGTCATTTTTAGATAATTAGCTTATGAATTTTCCCCATAAAATTGCATTGTTTTGTTAAAACATTTCAGCCTCATTTACCGTTGAAACATAAGTCTGGTTCCTCCTTGGTTCTACAGAGGTGTAATGCTGGATTTTATTGTCAGGAATCCAATATCAGTTGATGTGATATCTTACGCTGTTATCATTTGAATCTGTTTATCTATCATTTGAACGCCATGCCATGTAACCTGAATGAGTTTAATAAAAGGGTGAATGAGAGAAGTTGAAGCATTTTTCTTTTGCATATACATGTTTCCTAATCACAGCAGGAAAAGAACTCACTTAAATTTTGAGACTGATTCATGAAGTAATTGAAGGTACAAAATTAATTAAAATTAAAGTTAATATTATTGTCCGTTAGGACTGGTGCCCCCTTTTACGAGTGTTTTTATTTAATTTAGCGGGTGTAGAAGTGATGGTTTAACTCCACCCCCTTTCACACCCACTATTAAATAAAATAAATAATTCCTGTACCTTATGACAAATATTTTATTAGGCAAATTCATCCTACAGACTCGATCTCTGTTTTGAAGAATAGGGTTACAGTACTTTGTGATTAACTGTGGTGACTCTGAATACTGTGCAGCCAAAGGGTGTGGTGGGAGTGTGCGTTTTATTATACACCTGAGGTGAATGCTTAAAAGGAACATGAAAACATCAGAGAACTAAGAGGTTTTATGTTTAGTTGTGAAACTTTTCTGTTTCTGTGGTTCAGCAACGATGCTTGTCTGTTGCCATGGTCACAGAGTTGAGAGTGAAACACTAAATAGAGGTTTAGTCCAAACTTAAGGTGCATTCAGATCAAACGTGAATGTGTGAATTTTTCATTGCGGTGTGATTACATTTTAAAGCAAAATAAACATGCAAATAGACATAAATCCACCATCTGAGTGAGATGCAGATCGGTGAAGTTAATGCATCAGATTTACAGCCGTGGACAAAATTGTTGGTACCCTTCTGTTAATGAAAGAATAACCCACAATGGTAACAGAAATAACTTGAATCTGACAAAAGTGGTAATAAATAAAAAATCTATGAAAATTAACCAATGAAAATCAGACAATGCCTTTGAATTGTGGTTCAATAGAATTATTTTAAAAAACAAACTCATGAAACAGGCCTGGACAAAAATGATGGTACCCCTAGAAAAAATTGAAAATAATGTGACCATAGGGACATGTTCAACCAAGATGTGTCCTCTAATTAACATCACAGGTGTCTACAAACTTGTAATCAGTCAGTCGGCCTATTTAAAGGGTGACAGGTAGTCACTGTGCTGTTTGGTGACATGGTGTGTACCACACTAAACACGGACCAGAGGAAGCAAAGGAGAGAGTTGTCTCAGGAGATTAGAAAGAATATTATAGACAAGCATGTTGAAGGTAAAGGCTTTAAGACCATCTCCAAGCAGATTGATGTTCCTGTGACTACAGTTGCACATATTATTCAGAAATTTAAGATCCACGGGACTGTAGCCAACCTCCCTGGATGTGGCCGCAGGAGGAAACTTGATGAAAAATGGAAGAGACGGATAATACAAATGGTAACAAAAGAGCCCAGAACAACCTCTAAACACATTCATGGTGAACTCCAAGGTCAAGGTACATCAGTGTCAGATTGCATCATCCGTCATTGTTTGAGCCAAAGTGGACTTCATGGGAGACGACTAAGGAGGACACCACTATTGAAAACAAATCCTAAAAAAGTCAGACTGGAATTTGCCAAACTGCATGTTGACAAGCCACAAAGCTTCTGGGAGAGTGTCCTATGGACAGACGAGACAAAAATGGAACTTTTTGGCAAGGCACATCAGCTCTATGTTCACAGATGCAAAAATGAAGCATACCAAGAAAAGAACACTGTCCCTACTGTGAAACATGGAGGAGGTTCTGTTATGTTCTGGGGCTGCTTTGCTGCATCTGGCACAGGGTGTCTTGAATCTATGCAGGGTACAATGAAATCTCAAGACTATCAAGGTATTCTAGAGAGAAATGTGCTGCCCAGTGTCAGACAGCTTGGTCTCAGTCGCAGGTCATGGGTCTCGCAACAGGATAATGACCCAAAACACACAGCTAATAACACCCAAGAATGGCTAAGAGCGAAACATTGGACTATTCTAAAGTGGCCTTCTATGAACCCTGATCTAAATCCCATTGAACATCTGTGGAAGGAGCTGAAACATGCCATCTGGAGAAGGCACCCTTCAAACCTGAGACAACTGGAGCAGTTTGCTGATGAGGAGTGGGCCAGAATACCTGCTGAGAGGTGCAGAAGGCTCATTGACAGTTACAGAAATGGTTTGATTGCAGTGATTGCCTCAAAAGGTTGTGCAACAAAATATTAAGTTAAGGGTCCCATCATTTTTGTCCAGGCCTGTTTCATGAGGTTTTTTTTTAAATAATTCTGCTGAACCACAATTCAAAAGCATTGTCTGATTTTCAAAGTCAAAGTCAAAGTGCCTTTATTGCCATTCCATTGTTAATGAACAATGCAACAAAATTGAGATGCTGCTCCCTAAAAACAAATTATCACACTCACAGTTCACTCATGCATTTAACATTCTTATAATTACAACAATAAATAATGCTTGAAACAAAATTAGCTAAAAGTTGAATACAATATGTACGTAGCAATAATGAAAACATACTGAGCGATAAATACAAAAGACCAGCTTATACACACAGGGTTATTGCTACAAAATAACCTAAAATAACAAAAAAAACATCAGCAGTCTGTGCGTGTTACATAAATCTATTCAAAATACATACTGCTGCTGGGAAAAAACTATGATTAAACCTGGTAGTCCGGGTTTTATGGGATCTGTACCGCTTTCCCGAGGGGAGCAAGTGAAAGAAATCATGGCCTGGATGAGCACAGTCTTTAATGATGGCAGTAGCTCTGTTGAGGTACCGAGACCTGGAAATCTCTTCCAGAGAAGGGAAAGAACAGCCAGTGATTTTTTGCACAGTCTCGATCACTCTCTGGAAGGCTTTGCGGTCTGCGACTGAACAGCCCTCATACCAAACCGTGATGCCATATGACAAAGTGCTCTCAATAGCAGAGCAATAAAATAAAACCAGCAACTGTGCATTCAGGCCATTCTTCTTGAGGAGCCTCAGAAAGTGTAGACGTTGTTGAGCCTTTTTTATCGTAATGTCATGGCGCCCGTAGGGCCTACACCTGCTCCAGCTGCGCACACAACTGGGAGTAATCACCAGCAGCCCTTAAAAGCCAGCTTGGCCTGTAGCTCAGCATGGAGACGTCTGCCGAACTCAAGGAGATTCATCCCCCGTCCTGGTTCTGAGACTATTGCCACGGAGGCGCAACGCAGCAGTGCACGTAAGCGATCCTCTGTCTTACCTTGTCAAGATTCTCTCCCCTGTGCACAGGTGAACCCCCCAGGCGGTGGACCTCCTCTCCCCGACGGAAGCTCTGCATCTTCCCGGCGCCAGAGTCGCCTCCCTGCCTCACGGCTCCAAGCTGGACGCTCACTCCCTGGCAGCTGCCAGTCAGGCAAGCAGAAGTCTCATACCGCTACCTGCAAAGTAAGCAGCAGTATCATGTCATATTTCCCTTAGCCGGTGCAGCGCTAATCTCTCTGCTCTGTGTTCATAGGGTTGCCAGGTGAAGCTCAATCCTGCTCAGCTCCAGCTCGAGTCCTGCACTGCACTACACGCTACACCTTCACGCACTACACTCTCACACACACTCACATCACGCACTGGGAAATAAAAGGTTAACTTTACCTCCTCGAGTCTGTCTTTTGTCCCCTGGGTCCAACAAACATGTCACGTAGCTATGGTGTTAACTGCCCAGGTAAGGTTGTGAGAAATATGAACACCATCCATCCATCCATCCATCTTCTACCGCTTTTCCGGAGGTCCGGGTCACGGAGGCAGCAGTTCAAGCAGAGAAGCCCAGACTTCCCTCTCCCCAGCCACCTGCTCCAGCTCTTCAGAGGGGATACCAAGGGGTTCCCAGACCAGCTGGGAGACATAGTCTCTCCACCGAGTCCTGGGTCTGCCCCGGGGTCTCCTCCCAGTGGGACGTGCCTGAAACACCTCAAGTGGGAGGCGTCCAGGAGGCATCCTAATCAGATGCCCATACCACCTCAACTGACTCCTTTCAATGTGGAGGAGCAGCGGTTCTACTCTGAGCCTCTCCCGGATAACTGAGCTCCTCACCCTATCTCTGAGGGTGAGTCCAGCAATCCTACGGAGAAAGCTCATTTCAGCCGCTTGTATCCGCGATCTCGTTCTTTCGGTCATTACCCAAAGCTCGTGACCATAGGTGAGAGTAGGAACGTAGATTGACTGGTAAATCGACAGCTTTGCCTTAGAACTAAGCTCCCTCTTCACCACAACAGACCGGTACAACGTCTGCATCACTGCAGATGCTGCTCCAATCCGTCTGTCGATCTCTCACTAGATTTTCCCCTCACTCGTGAACAAGACCCCAAGATACTTAAACTCCTCCACTTGGGGCAGGAGCCTGTCCCCAACCCGGAGAGGACAATCCACCTTTTTCTGGCTGAGGACCATGGACTCGGACTTGGAGGTGCTGATTCTCATCCCAGCCGCTTCACACTCAGCGGCAAACCGTCCCAGCAAGAGCTGTAGGTCATTGCTGGATGAAGCCAACAGGACAACATCATCTGCAAACAACAGAGATGAGATCCTGTGGTCACCAAGCATGACACCCTCCATTCCCTGGCTGCGCCTAGAAATCCTGTCCATAAAAATTATGAACAGGATCGGTGACAAAGGGCAGCCCTGGCGGAGTCCAACTCTCACTGGGAGTGACTCCGACCGAGTGTTGGCAATACGAACTAAACTCTCACAACGGTCGTACAGAGACCGAATAGCTCGTAACAACAAGCCAGATACCCCATACTCCCGAAGCACCCCCCACAAAAATCCACGAGGGACGCGGTCAAATGCCTTCTCCAAGTCCACAAAACACATGTAAACTGGTTGGGCAAACTCCCATGAACACTCAAGAATTCTCGAGAGGGTAAAGAGCTGGTCCGATGTGCCACGGCCAGGACGAAAACCACATTGCTCCTCCTGAATCCGAGGTTCGACCAACGGCCGGACTCTCCTCTCCAGTACCTTGGCATAGACCTTCCCAGGGAGGCTGAGGAGTGTGATCCCTCTAAAGTTGGAGCACACCCTCCGGTCCCCTTTTTTGAAGAGAGGAACCACCACCCCGGTTTGCCATGCCAAAGGCACTGCCCCCGACTTCCACGCAATGTTGCAGAGGCGTGTCAACCATGACAACCCAACAACATCCAGGGCCTTGAGGTACTCAGGGCGAATCTCGTCCACCCCCGGGGCCCGGCCACCAAGGAGATTTTTAACCACCTTGGCGACCTCAGCCCCTGTGATAGGCGAGTCATCCCCCTCGTCCCCAAACCCTGCTTCCTCTGTGGAAGGCGTATCAGTGGGATTGAGGAGATCCTCGAAGTATTCCTTCCACCGCCCGACGATATCCCCAGTTGAAGTCAACAGTGTCCCATCCGCACCAAACACAGTGTGGACGGGGAGCTGCTTTCCCCTCCTGAGCCGCCGAACAGTTTGCCAGAATCTCTTTGAAGCCGACCGAAAGTCTTGTTCCATGGCCTCACCGAACTCCTCCCATACCCGGGTTTTTGCTTCAGCAACCACCCGAGCTGCACTCTGCTTGGCCTGCCGGTACACCTCAGCTGCTTCGGGAGTCCCACAAGCCAACCAAGCTTGATAGGACTCCTTCTTCAGCTTAATGGCCCCCCTCACCACTGGTGTCCACCACTTGGTTCGGGGGTTGCTCATCTCCTCATGATATGAGCCCCACTACTGTTGTGTCATCTGCAAACTTCACTATAATGTTTGTGGGATGAACAGGTATGCAGTCATATGTGTACAATGAATACAAAGTGTTGCTCAAAACACAGCCCTGTGGCGAGCCTGTGTTAAGCATGACTGTAGAGGAGGAATGGGGTCCGAGTCTAACAGTCTGTGTTCTGTTTGTTAGGAAGTCCTTAATCCAGCTGCAAGTGTGAGTAGGCAGACCAAGCTGAAGCAATTTGGTGATGAGAATGTTGGGAATAATTGTATTAAATGCCAAGCTATAGTCAACAAACAACATTCTAACATAGCTCCCCTTGTCTTCTAAATGGCTGAATGCCAAGTGGAGAGCTATAGCAATAGCATCTTCAGTGGATCTGCCCCGCCTGTAGGCAAACTGGTACTGATCAAAGTCTGGGGGGAGACTAGGCAAAAGATGTTTCAATACCATTTTCTCAAAGCACTTCATAACAATGGGTGTTAATGCTACTGGTCGATAGTCATTCAGACTGCTAATAGTATGTTTTTTTGGTACAGGAATAATGACTGCAGATTTTAAACACTGTGGAACAACAGCTGCCTTGAGAGACAAGTTAAAAATGTCAGTCAAAACAGAGCATAGCTGATCTGCACATACTCTGAGCACCTTTCCTGGCACTCCATCGGGACCAGTAGCCTTTCTCGGGTGAACTGCTCTCAGTGTCTGTCTCACCTCATGATCCTGCAGGATAAGCACATCAGAGCTGGCATTCAATAACATCTGTGGGTCCGGGCTAGGTGTATTTGCCTCAAACCGTGTGAAAAAGCAGTTCAGTTCTTCTGCCAGTGAGGCGCTGAGGTCACTGGAAATGATGCTGCAGCCCTTATAGTTTGTTTCATTGGTTAATTTTCATAGAATTTTTATTTGTTACCACTTTTGTCAGATTCAAGTTATTTCTGTGACCATTGTGGGGTTTTTTTTTCATTAAGGGGTACCAACAATTTTGTCCACGTGTGTAATACAGCGCTTTTCATAGACACTCAAAGATGCTTTAAAATGGATGCATTATTTATTCACTCCAAAGACAATGGCAAGCTACTACTGTAGCCACAGCTGCCCTGGGGCAGACTGACAGAAACATGGCTGCCAATCCACACCAACACCCTCTCTGACCACTACCGAACATTTATACACATTCATGACCAGTATCATGGACACTGGAGGCAAGGTGGGTAAAGTGTCTTGCCCAGGGACACAATGGCGGGATGTCTGGGGAGAGTGGGATTCAAACTGCCAACCCTCCAGTGATAAGATGACCCACTCTACCTACTGAGCCACTGCCACCCATATTTCCCTGCTCGTTTCCATTTTTGCTGAGCACCAAGCTGGACAGCAGGAAGTTCTGTTTTCATATGGTCTTTGGTATGACCCGGCCAGGACTTGAATCAAGACCTCTCGGTTATGGGGCGGATACTCTCGGTCACTGCTTTGATATAGTTGCCTTTATAATTTTATAACTTCTGCAGTTGTGTTCAACCTGCTGTTGAAATCACCAAAACATTGTCATGCTTTGGTTTACATTATCCACCGGGGTTTCACCTGAAAAAATTGCCCCTGCCTCCAGAATTTCAGCTGCATGATGGGGTGTTTACACTGCTAGCCTTGTTAGCATGTCCATGGCAGGAGTCCGTGGGTAAAAAACTGACACTGAGATTCAGCTGCAGAGCTCCCAGTCCTTCTATCTCCAGGTGAGATTCAGTCTCTTTTTCACACCAGTTTACACTCCAGTGTTGATATTTTTACTGCAGTTATGGCAGAATCTCCAGGCAATAACAAGCTAGTGCTATCCCTCAGATGTGAATGTGCAAATGTGCGAGATTTGTGTGTGCTCACCTCTTTCCATTGACTTTGTATGTTTTCACGCTGTGTGAAAAATTCACTTCACGTTTGGTCTGAATGCACCTTCAGAGTTTCTTTCACCTCCTTTCTTTGTTTTATTAGATGAGCATGCAAACTGGACAGAAAAGACAGCTGACTGCAATCTGTCAGAAATTAAAATCATAAATGCTTTTAGCTTATCATCTACTGGCTCAATATTCTGAGTTTGCTGTAGGCCACAAATCTCACTTTTTTTAAGCCGACTTAGTTCAACCTAAAAAAAAGCAGTAAATGTAACTGACCTTACATGTATGACGTTGAGAAAGACCATCTCTCCATTACATTTAATTCAGTTTAGAATCATTTAGCTCCACGCAGAATGTTTCTACTGCCACTCTCTATTTTAGTCATACCTCTGAACTCATAAGGCACATGGCGCAGAAACTAAAAGAATCATAATGGAATGACAACTTATCTTACTGGCCTATATCATATTAAGATTGAATTTTACACTCAACAATCACTTTAATAGGTCCACCTTATTTTTACTGGCTTGGACCCCATTGGTTCAGAACTACCTTAATTCTTCATGACAGAGTCAATAAGGTGCTTGAAACGTTCCTCAGAGATGGTGGTCCACATTGATATGCTAACATCACACAATTGCTGCTGATTGGTTGGCTACACATCCATAATGTTTCAAATACGCTTCCATTCTTTCTTGTGATTTATAAGGGACTGCACTTATAGAGAGCTTTTCTAGTCTCAAAGCCCACTCAAAGCGCTTCACTAGTACTAACCCTCTATTCTAAGGACAGGTATCTAGAGACAATTTACAACAACCAATTAACCTTACATGCATGTCTTTGGATTGTGGGAGGAAACTGGAGCCCCCAGAGCAAACGCATGCAGCACAGGAAGAACATGCAAACTCCACACAGAAAGGTTCCTACCTCTGCCAGCCTGGGGACTCAAACCTGGAACCTTCTAGCTGTTGGGCAACAGTGCTAACTGACCCTGCTACTGTATCTGAATGTTGTAGAAAAAAAATTAAGACTCAGCCAATGTTTTTTTCCCCAGTTTTCTATTGTCCATTTTTGGTGATTGGGTGTGAATTGTAGCCTCAGTTTTCAGTTCTTTGCTGACAGGTGTGGCACCAGTTGAGGTCTTCTTTGGCTGTGGCCCATCTGCTTCAAGCGTCAGTGTGTTGTTGCTTCAGAGAAGCTCCTCTGTATACGTCAGTTGTAATGAGTGGTTATTTGAGTTACTGTTGCTTTTCATTCATATCCTATCTGAATGCTGATTTTGTCATCATGCACTTATAAAAAAAGGTTTGGAAAACATGAGTCTTTATATTTTTAATATAAATGTGTGATGGTCTCTTTGTTGCTTTTAAAGTGAGGTAGTCGGATCCGGGAAAATTTTTTTTTTTTTTTTGCGTGCATGGAAAGAAAATCCTATAGACACACAGTGCGATTGTGAATGACCTGTTCCACGAGCAAATGTATGTTTTTTTGGTCTGTGGCTGTTTACATCGGCCAGGATTCTTCGTCCGCCGATGGGCCGTAGGGATCCCGTATTTTACATCCGGAAAAAACAGTGAAACGGGAACAGCAGGAAGAGCCATAGTATCGTTGTCTAATCATTTTATAACACATTTCACAACTAATAATAGTAACATTTCCACAAAAAATGTGCTATATTAACAACACGATCGCATTTTGCACACGGCTCGCTCTCCGGCGGTGGCCCCGAAAAGTAAACAAATACAGGGATGCTTGAATTCTTTCGTCCCGAAAATATCATTTTTGAATATTAATTACAGCTAAATGGGAGCAGTTTCGATGCTGAAATTTCACATACAAATCCCAATATATGTGTGACAAACCTAGAGAAATCACAATACTGACACATGAGGACTATTAGACTGAATGTGGCTTTAAGACTTATACAGGCTTTACATTTCTGACCAGAAATCAGCATCCATCTTTGATTTTCTTTAAATGCAGCCTCTGTCATAAAATCAACAATTTGCGGCCCACCAGCACTGTTGACAACAGTGTAAAATACACGCATACAAAAAAGCTATTTTATATTTCACCAGAAGATGGCAGTAGCCCTTTGGCTGCACTCCCGCTGCATGACCCTTGTTTGACCCTTTCCAGCACATTACTAAAATGGTGACTGTAACGAAAAAAAAGAAAGTTGACAGCGAGGGCCGGCGCTTCCAGGAGAAGTGGAAATTGGAGTATTTTTTCACTGAAATACGAAACAGCTGTGTCTGCCTAATTTGCCAAGAGACTGTGGCTGCTTTCAAGGAATTCAATCTCAAGAGGCACTACCAGACGAAACATGCTAATTGCAACAAGCTAACTGGAAACAAATGTGGTGAAAAGTTGAAGGAACTAGAAGATGTTTTAACGGCACAGCAGCGCTTTTTCACAAGAGCCAGTGAGTCAAATGAAAATACCACAAAAGCGAGCTACGAGGTGGCAACGCTGGTTGCCAAGCACTGCAAACCTTTTACTGAGGGTGAATTTATTAAAGACTGCATGTCACAACTATAACGGTGTGTGGCCAAGCAAGGCAAGAGGCTTTGAGACAATTCTTCAGTTATCAGTCTTTCTATTTATTGTCCAAAAGACTTACTTACAGATAAATCAAATAGCGTCTTCACACCGACACGAAATCTTCAATAATACTCTGCTTAACAACTGAAGGTTAAGAGATATAGTAAGCGATCAAGAGCTCAAGAAATAACTCCTCTCTTTATCATTAACCACACCTGTTTATATACACCACTGAGATAATTAATGTTAATCAGTATATACCATGTCCTAGGTAAAAACAACAACAATATTCTGTTTTCCACAAATACCCACTGATGTCTAAAAATACATAAATAATTCCCAGCTATACAAAATACATATAAATAACAGAAATAAACAACACTATAAATAACACTATAAATAATTCAATAAATACTTCAAACCCCTATTTACAAAATCTAAACCTCCCCTCTAACTTACCATACATGATTCCTTCCTGCAGGTGTCCTATAAAAAGGCCCTCAACCCCTAACAGAGTCTTTTGCCTGGACACCCACAGGAAGCATGTTGGCAAAGGTATGTGGACTAAATAATTTACCAATTGTTTTTACCCAAATAATTAACCATAGCAATTATCTCAACAAGGCACTCAAATTAGATAAAGACAAATCATAGAGATAGTGTGTGTACTTTTACAACAGTCATAACATTTACAATATCACAAATAACAATCACACATACAATAAATCCTACCAGTGGTGACACCTTGTCGTCACAAATCCTCCCCCCTTTCCCGAGAGTATGGTACTGTATGAGTCATATACTCTTGAGAGGCTGTCGGCCACAAGGTTGGTCTTCCCTGCCACATACCGAACAGTAAAATCATATGGTTGAAGGGACACATACCACCCTGTGAGACGACTATTTACGTCTTTCATCCTGTCCAGCCACTGTAAGGCCCGATGATCTGTCTCCAACACAAAATGACGCCCCAATAAATAATATCTCAGAGACCCTATTGCCCATTTCATGGCAAGACATTCTTTTTCTATTGTGGAATATCTTGTCTCCCGGTCCAACAATTTTCGGCTCAAGAACAGTACTGGGTGTCTCTCTCCCCTCTCCTCCTGGAGAAGTACTGCTCCAATGCCAACTCCTGAAGCATCTGTCTGCAAAATAAATGGACGAGCAAAATCTGGACTGTAGAGAACCTTCTCCCCAGAAACAGCCCTCTTCAGATCCTCAAAAGCTCTATCACATTCCTCTGTCCATTTTACCTTATTAGGTGCTGAAGCCTTGGTGAGGTCAGTCAACACTGCTGCTCTTTCAGCAAAGTGGGGAATAAACTTACTGTACCACCCTACCATTCCCATAAATGATCGTACCTTTTTCTTAGTGGTGGATACAGGATAGGTCTGGATGGCATCCACTTTACCTACTCGTGTTCTAATCACCCCCTGACCAACCACATGTCCCAGGTACTCCACCTGTTGCTGTCCGAACGCACATTTGCGTGGATTGATTGTCAGTCCAGCCCTCTTAATCAGCTGAAGGACTTGCCTAAGGTGTACCACATGTTCTTCCCAGGTCTGACTATAGATGACCACGTCATCCAGATAGGCAGCTGCAAAGTTTGGTACCTTTCTTAACACTTGATCCATAAGCCGCTGAAAAGTTGCAGATGCCCCCTGAAGGCCAAATGGCATGACCCTAAACTGGAAACTGCCATAAGGTGTTTTAAAGGCTGCAAGTTCCTTTATTTCTGGTGCCAATGCCACCTGCCAATACCCCTTGCATAGGTCCAGTGTGGAAATAAACCTAGCCCTGCCCACTTTCTCTAATAATTCATCGATCCGGGGCATGGGGTATGACTCAAATTTAGATACTGAATTAAGATATCTAAAGTCAATACAAAATCTTAATGAGCCATCTTTTTTGGGGACCAGCACAATCGGGCTACACCACTCACTGGCTGACTCCTCAATCACTCCCAGCTGCAACATCAGATCAATCTCCTGCTTCATCTTTGGAGCCAATCGCTCCGGGATCCTATAAGATTTCCTACGTGGAACAGCTTCCTCTTTCAAATGTACTTTATGATGTACTAACGTGGTGAAACCAGGTCTCTCCTGAAACAGTTCTGGATCTAATAGTGCCTCTAACTCTCTCTATTGGTTCACCTGCAAATGAGACACTTGAAACACGTAAGGCTCTGACACATTTGTGGGAAAAGTCTGTTCTCTCTCCTCATCCACTTCCGTCGCACAAATGAGGAGCTGTGGTGTCTCCTGCAGAACAGGTTGCTGCTGCTGATGACCAGGCTGCTGAAACTCTTTCAACAAGTTAATGTGGAAGGTCTGATATTTCACCTTCCTGTCAGGCATATATAGTTCATATGTCACTGAGCTTAGTTTCTTAGAAATTTCATATGGCCCCTGCCATCGAGCCAACAGCTTACTGTCACACGAGGGCAACAATAACAAAACCCGTTGTCCTGGGTGAAAAACCCTTTTTCTGGCCTTCTTTTTTGTTTTTTGTTTGGCCTGCACTGTCCTCATGTGTTCCTGAGCCAAAGCAGTCATTCGATCCAGTTTTTCTCATTTTAATGACATAAGAGACCACATTGTCCTGATTACTCGGTGGACTCTCCCAGTGCTCTTTTAATAAATCCAGTGGGCCCCTCACCTGACGACCATACAGCAGTTCAAAAGGTGAGAACCCTGTTGAAGCCTGGGGCACCTCCCGATAAGCAAACAACAAATAAGGTACCCATTGGTCCCAATCTGAGCCCGTTTCAGAAACAAATTTCCGCAGCATGTTTTTGAGAGTGATTAAATCGCTCCACAAGTCCATCAGTCTGAGGGTGATATGGGGTGGTCTTAATACCCTTAATACCCAACAGCTTGTATACTTGCTGCAACAGTTTGGACAAGAAATTTGTTCCACAGTCTGTCAAAATTTCTCTGGGTATGCCTACCCTTGAAAACAACTGGATAAGGCAGTTGGCAACCTGCCTAGCCTTGATAGATTTCAGGGGGAAGGCTTCTGGGTACCGAGTAGCGTAATCACAAATTACCAGAATGTATTTATTACCAGCAGAACTTCTCTCTAGGGGGCCAACTATATCCATCCCTATTCTATCAAATGGTGTTCCATTGGTAATGGGTGTAGTTGGGCACGAGCTACTCCCCTAGGTGATGTAACCTGACATATTGGGCACGAAGTGCAGAAGTCCTTTACCTGGATATACATTCCTGGCCACACAAACCTTCTAGCAATTCTCTAAAGTCTTTTGAAATGCTAGATGACCTGCCCAAGGGATAACATGTCCCAGTTCCATAATTTTTGGTGTGAGGTCCTGTGGCAAAGCTATGGCCATAACGTCACCTTGTTGTTGTTATAAGATGCCCTTTCTTATGACATACATGGCCTCAGCCAAACAATCCGTTCTACCCTGTTTCACACAGTCAACCTCCGAGACTTTATTCAACCATGGCTCAAGTGCTGGGTCAGCTTTCTGCAATGCAGCTATGTCAGGAGGGATGTCAAACTCTGACTGATTTAGCTGTGGCATTTCTTCGCCCAAATTCTTTACAGAGGCTAACACCTTATCTCTTCTCCTCTGAGCCTTGGATTTGGGTTGCTTAATAGGGCCTGCCTCTATCTCAGAATCATAGAATGGTAACTCCTGAAAAACATTGGCAGCCCTCTGTGCTCTGTGCCCTGGTTGTCACTATATTACAATTTTTCACCACAGGTGTGTTTACTCTCTGCTCAACAGCGCCACCTGCCTGTCTCTCCTCCGTTTGTTCCTCTCTAACCTATTGTATGATGTCCAACAACGTTGGAACATCATTGCCAAGAATAATAGAATAAGGCAAATCAAGTACAAGAGCTACAGGAAGGAGATAAGTTTGCCCCCCTACTGTTAAATAAACCTCAGCGGTCGGGTACAGTTTTTTATCCCCATGGACACAACTGATATTTATTTTAGACTCATTCCACAAGTCCCTAGGGACCAAACTAGGTAGCACAACCGTTTGAAAACAACCTGAGTCTAACAGGGCCTCTTCACACTGACCATTAAGCAACACCTTCGTTTTATATACTCCACTGTGTACTGGGGCTGAAAAAAATGGGTCTCGGA
The DNA here is from genome assembly GCA_020510985.1 of Pholidichthys leucotaenia. Taxonomy (NCBI): domain Eukaryota; kingdom Metazoa; phylum Chordata; class Actinopteri; order Cichliformes; family Pholidichthyidae; genus Pholidichthys; species Pholidichthys leucotaenia. The sequence goes on along the minus strand of CM035839.1, from coordinate 444,280,581 downwards.
ACTGAACATAATAATGATGGTTTACCATTTCTCGTGGCAGGACATGTATATTGTGTGTGGCCAATTTTATTACATTGGTAACAGCGTACATCGTGACTTGGGACAAAACGTGACTTTCTACTCTCACTAAGTTTGCTAACAGTGGCCTGACTGGAACTGGAATACAGTCTTTTCTGTGTTTGACCACCCCTTTCACCCCCATCAAACTTACTCCGTGAGGTGAAAGAGCCATCACGGCCGAGAGTAGGTCTCCTGCTCCCAGACCTGGCTGACAGAAAAACCTCAGCCAAACGAGCAGCGTCCTCTGCAGTCTTCGGGTCCCGCTCTTGTATCCAGATTCCCAGTTCCGGGTTCACCATCCGCAGAAACTGTTCCAAAATTATAATTTCCATAATGTCTTTTATCGTTGCGGTCTCCGGTTTAATCCATTTAATAAACAGGTCTTTCAATCGTACATAAAGCTCACGAGGGGTTTCGTCCTGATAAATATCCAGGGACCGAAACCTTCTCCTATACGTGTCGGATGTAATCTCATACTTATTCAATATAGCTTCCTTCAGTTTTTTATAATTGTTCGTGTCAGCAATATCCATCAAAACATACGCGCTCCGCGCTTTACCTGTAAGCAGAGGAGCCAGATAAATAGCCCACTCCTCTTCACTCCAGCAACAGACTGTAGCGATCCTCTCGAATGTCGCCAGGTAGTGCTCGATGTCGTCTTTGGGTGAGAGAGGATTCAGCCTGGGCTCGTGGTGCATTCGTGGCCTCCTTGGCTGCACCTGCAGCGGCAAGTCATCCTCCTGCGGGCCGACCCGACTGGCCGTCACCCTGGGATCCTCCCTCGAAGCACCATCGTCACCACTGTGTTCAGCCCGGCTCCCATACTCCTCTCTCAGCTCTATAACCTGCGACTCCATCCGATGAATATGATTTTCCACAGTCTGCCACTTTTGCTCCTGACGAGCGGCTTCTTCCTCCAGCTGGCGGTCTCTGAGAGTCAGTGAACGCACCAAAGATTTTACCAGGCATGTTAGCTCCTCGAGCTCACCCAGTCCGCTGACTCCCGGGTCCTCAGCCGCCATACCTGCGTCCAGGTCAGTCTGCTCCTCTCGTCTTGTTATTTTTCTTTTGGCCATTAACTTTTTCGTCCCGTGCTCTCTCCACCACTTTCACCAAATGTAAAGTCTCGTCCTGGGAACGGACCACCGCTGCCACCAAATGTGACAATTTGCAGTAGACAGGGAAGCGAGGTGAGAGCTTCAATTATCAGTCTTTCTATTTATTGTCCAAAAGACTTACTTACAGATAATAAATCAAATAGCGTCTTCACACCGACACGAAATCTTCAATAATACTCTGCTTAACAACTGAAGGTTAAGAGATATAGTAAGCGATCAAGAGCTCAAGAAATAACTCCTCTCTTTATCTTCTTCTTCTTCTTCTTCTTCTTCTGTTTTTTGGCGGGGGCACCCAACTTAAAGGCGCATTACCGCCATCCAGTGTTGGAGTGTGGACCAGACATTGTACCCCAAACACCCTCCAAAAAAAACCCCCAAAAAACTATATCCTATTAATTAGACCCGTATCTTTAAGGTAAACCAACAACTTTCTTACCCCAACCCCCACCATCATGCTTAAGTTAGCATCACCCACCCCTAATTCTCTAATTCCCTCCACTAATCTGTCTCTCTCCTGGATATACTTCTGGCAGTGGAAAATGACATGCTCCACACTTTCTTCCTCTCTCTCACAATAATCGCACATCCCTGTCGGGTGCTTACCTACCAAATGCAAAGTTTTGTTTAACCTAGTGTGTCCCATCCTTAGCCTAGATAAAATATTCTCTTCCTTTGTATTTCTTGTCCCCATCCTGCCCTTCACTCCAACCGCACTCTGGATAGCATACAAATGTCGCCCTGTTTCCCCTGTGTCCCACCTATGCTGCCACTCCTGCCTAATATACTCTTTAATCAGCGTTTTTGCCTCAGATTTACTCAATGAAATATCCCACACCTCCCAGTGCCCCAGAGCCTGTTTAGCCAATTTATCTGCGGCCTCGTTTCCCTTTACCCCCCTGTGAGCTGGAATCCACATAAACACCACAGCCACCCCTTTGTTTCTGAGTCTATACAAAGTCTCATATATCTCATAGACCAAGTCCTGTCTGCTATCGGATGACCCTGATTTTATTGACAGCAAGGCTGCACTGGAATCCGAACAAAGGACAAAATCCTTGATCGTCAGCTCCTCAATCCTCTGCAATGCAGTCACCAAAGCCAACATTTCGACTGTATATACAGACAGAAGGGAAGATGTTCTTCTATTAACAGATATTTTTAAGGCAGGGATATGGAAAGCAAACCCAGTGCAGCCCGTGTCAGGATCCTTTGATCCATCCGTGAATACTGGGGTAAGGGAGTGATATATTGCTCCCAACCGATCCTCTACTAAAACTGCAGCGTTTCCAAATTCTCTGCACCCTCGCATCTTTTCCAAAAAATACAAATCAACTGACACTGAGTAGAAAAACCATGGAGGAGTGACTGGCAAAGGAACTGATGGGATATATGTTCTATCACATAACTTCATATCCCTGGCCACTCTCCCAGCGTAAAATGCAAAATTCTCCCCTTTACCTCTTTCCCCCTCCCAACAAGGCAACAACACTCTGACTGTAGGGTGTTTCTCTTGAGCGTGCCCCTGCAGATTGACCCAGTAACTCATCATCATCATCATCTGTTTACGCCTGATATTTAATGGCATTTCCCCCATTTCCACCTGGAGAGCAGCAACAGGAGTTGTTTTAAAAGCCCCACAGCAGATCCTCAGTGCTTGGGCCTCCTCTCTTTATCATTAATCACACCTGTTTATATACACCACTGAGATAATTAATGTTAATCAGGACATACCATGTCCTAGGTAAAACAACAACAATATTCTGTTTTCCACAAATACCCACTGATGTCTAAAAATACATAAATAATTCCCAGCTATACAAAATACATATAAATAACACTGAAATAAATAACACTATAAATAACACTATAAATAATTCAATAAATACTTCAAACCCCTATTTACAAAATCTAAACCTCCCCTCTAACTTATCATACATGATTCCTTCCTGCAGGTGTCCTATAAAAAGGCCCTCAACCCCTAACAGAGTCTTTTGCCTGGACACCCACAGGAAGCATGTTGGCAAAGGTATGTGGACTAAATAATTTACCAATTGTTTTTACCCAAATAATTAACCATAGCAATTATCTCAACAAGGCACTCAAATTAGATAAAGACAGATCATAGAGATAGTGTGTGTACTTTTACAACAGTCATAACATTTACAATATCACAAATAACAATCACACATACAATAAATCATACCAGTGGTGACACCTCGTCGTCACACTGCATGATGAAAATGGTGGAGAAAATTTGTCCTGAGAAGAAGCAAGAGTTTGCCAATGTTCGCCTGGCACGTAACACTGTGGTACGGAAAACTGAAGACATTTCATCTGATATTAAGAGACAAGGGCAAAAGGAGTCGAGTTTGACTTTTTTTCGTTAGCCTGTGACGAAAGCACGGATGCATCTGACACCGCTCAGTTACTGATTTTTTTAAGAGGAGTGGACAATGAAATGAACGTGAGTGAAGAGCTACTTGACCTCCAGAGCCTTAAGGACCAAACAAGAAGAATAGATTTATTTGTTTCCGTTTGTTCCGCCGTAGATGACATGAAACTACCGTGGAATAAAGTCACTGGGATTATTACGGATGGCGCACCTGCCATGGCTGGTGATCAAAGTGGATTATCAACTCTAGTCTGAAACAAAGTCAGTGAAGAAGGAGGTGATGGGTAAAGTGATCAATGTAATCATATATAACAGTTGTTTGTGTGACTCAAAATATGTTTGTTCCGCTTATGCTTAGGTAATATAACCCATGGAAATATACTTGTAAAAATATGTGTGGCTTATTATCTGCACAGGAGTGAAACTCTGCCTCAGCACAAAAAGCAACATCTTGTGATTAAGACCCAGGTGTATGGGAGGAAACAGAGAACAGGATGTGCTGAGGAGTAAGCGAAACTCAGCTAGCTTGACCCATGAGATTGTGCAACGCTGGAGCACCTTGACCCAGAGAAAAGAGAAGCAACTTTCTGTTGTTACATCCTGTATGAGGAACGGACTGCTCTGAGGCAGAATAGAGACTACTCCCGCGGACCTCTGCAGCTGCTTTCTGCTGATAATGCATGCTTGGACTCACATATATAACTGGGTCAGGGAGAGCACAGATGATGTCAGACTTCATGCCCTGACAACACTTGTTGCTGTTAGGGACAGCATTCGGACCGAGAGCTCTGTATATTCTATATTCAACTGTTGAAAATAAATACAGATCTTCCAAGACCTCCATCCATCCATCCATCCATCCATCTTCTACCGCTTTTCCGGAGGTCCGGGTTGCAGAGGCAGCAGTTCAAGCAGAGAAGCCCAGACTCCCCTCTCCCCAACCACCTGCTTCACCTCTTCAGAGAGGATACCAAGGCGTTCCCAGACCAGCTGGGAGACATAGTCTCTCCACCGAGTCCTGGGTCTGCCTCCCAGTGGGACATGCCCGAAACACCTCAAGTGGGAGGCGTCAAGGAGGCATCCTAATCAGATGCCCATACCACCTCAACTGACTCCTTTCAATGTGGAGGAGGAGCGGTTCTACTCTGAGCCTCTTCTGGATGACTGAGCTCCTCACCCTATCTCTGAAGGTGAGTCCAGCAATCCTACGGAGAAAGCTCATTTCAGCCACTTGTATCCGCAATCTCGTTCTTTCGGTCATTAACCAAAGCTCGTGACCATAGGTGAGAGTAGGAACGTAGACTGACTAGTAAATCGACAGCTTTGCCTTAGAACTAAGCTCCCTCTTCACCACAACAGACCGGTACAACGTCCGCATCACTGCAGATGCTGCTCCGATCCGTCTGTCAATCTCTCGATCCATTTTCCCCTCATTCGTGAATAAGACCCCAAGATACTTAAACTCCTCCACTTTTGGCAGGAGCCTGTCCCCAACCCGGAGAGGGCAATCCACCTTTTTCCGGCTGAGGACCATGGACTCGGACTTGGAGGTGTTGATTCTCATCCCAGCCGCTTCACACTCAGGGGCGAACCGTCCCAGCAAGAGCTGTAGGTCATTGCTGGATGAAGCCAACAGGACAACATCATCTGCAAACAACAGAGATGAGATGCTGTGGTCACCAAGCATGACACCCTCATTCCCTGGCTGCCCCTAGAAATCCTGTCCATAAAAATTGTGAACAGGATCCGTGACAAAGGGCAGCCCTGGCGGAGTCCAACTCTCACTGGGAATGAGTCCGACTGAGTGTTGGCAATACGAACCAAACTCTCACAACGGTCATACAGAGATCGAATAGCTCAACAAGCCCGATACCCCATACTCCCAAAGCACCCCCCACAAAAAACCATGAGGGACGTGGTCAAATGCCTTCTCCAAGTCCAGAAAACACAAGTAAACTGGTTGGACAAACTCCCACGAACCCTCGAGAATTCTCGAGAGGGTAAAGAGCTGGTCCGATGTGCCACGGCCAGGACGAAAACCACATTGCTCCTCCTGAATCCGAGGTTCGACCAACGGATGGACTCACCTCTCCAGTACCTTGGCATAGACCTTCCCAGGGAGGCTGAGGAATGTGATCCCTCTAAAGTTGGAGCACACCCTCTGGTCCCCTTTTTTGAAGAGAGGAACCACCACCCCAGTTGGCCATGCCAAAGGCACTGCCCCCGACCTCCACGCAATGTTACAGAGGCGTGTCAACCATGAAAGCCCAACAACATCCAGGGCCTTGAGGTACTCAGGGCGAATCTCGTCCACCCCTGGGGCCCAGCCACCAAGGAGATTTTTAACCACCTTGGCGACCTCAGCCCCTGTGATAGGCGAGTCATCCCCCTTGTCCCCAAACCCTGCTTCCTCTGTGGAAGGCGTATCAGTGGGATTGAGGAGCTCCTCGAAGTGTTCCTTCCACTGCCCGACGATACCCCCAGTCAAAGTCGACAGCGCCCTATCCGCACCATACACAGTGTGGACAGGGAGCTGCTTTCCCCTCCTGAGCCGCCGGACAGTTTGCCAGAATCTCTTCAAGGCCGACCGAAAGTCATGTTCCATGGCCTCATCGAACTCCTCCCATACCCGGGTTTTTGCTTCAGCAACCACCCGAGCTGCACTCTGCTTGGCCTGCCGGTACACCTCAGCTGCTTCGGGAGTCCCACAAGCCAACCAAGCTTGATAGGACGCCTTCTTCAGCTTAATGGCCCCCCTCATCACTGGTGTCCACCACTTGGTTTGGGGGTTGCCACCACGAGATGCACCGACCACCTTGTGGCTGCAGCTCTGGGCTGCCGCTTCAACAACAGAGGTGGAGAACATGGCCCATTCAGACTCCATGTCTCCAGACTCCCTGGGAATGTGGTTGAAGTTCTTCCGGAGGTGGAAGTTGAAGACCTCCCGGAAAGGGGCCTCAGCCAGACGTTCCCAGCACACCCTCACTATACGTTTGGGTCTACCAGGTCTGAATGGCTTCCTCCCCTGCCATCGGATCCAACTCACCACGAGGTGGTGATCAGTTGACAGCTCTGCACCTCTCTTTACCCGAGTGGCCAAGACATACGGTCGCAGGTCTGATGACACGATAACAAAATCGATCATTGACCTGTGATCTAGGGTGTCCTGGTGCCAGGTGCACATATGGACACCCTTATGTTTGAACATGGTGTTCGTTATGGACAAACTATTGTTAGCACGGAAGTCCAATAACTGAACACCACTCGGGTTCAGATCAGGCAGGCCGTTCCTCCCAATCACCCCCCTTCAGGTTTCACTGTCGTTGCCCACGTGCGCATTGAAGTCCCCCAATAGGACAATGGAGTCTCTAAGAGGAGCACCCTCCAGCACCCCAGTCAGAGACTCCAAAAAGGGTGGGTACTCTGAAACATCATTTGGTGCAAAGGCACAAATGATGGTCAGGACCCGTTTTCCAACCCGAAGGCGCAGGGAAGCAAGCAAGAGGCAGCAAGGTGGGGGGATACAAGAATACCCACCCCTGCTTGTCGCCTCTCGCCTGGGGCAACTCCAGCACTGCTCTCTACTCTTAAGAACATCCAACAGGACCCCAGTGGGTAACGCTGGGGCCAACAGGCTGTATTCATGTTAGAGGGTCAATAAAGAATCTGTGCCGACCTACGCTCGTGCCTCACCTCAACATCCTTTCCTTTCAGGGTGCAAAGTGTGTGTGAACTCACAACAGTGCACACACAGCACACAGTGCTGCAGTGTGTCTCATGATGATGGAGGAATAAAACTCTTAAACCTTCAGCTCGCCGTGTCTCGCCTGAACTTATTTTGTTCCTCCACACTCCCAGAAAACTTCCAAGACCTATTCTCTCCTATTGCCTTTATCAGCGAATTCGGGAGGAATGCTTACACACACACATAGACAACGAGTAGGGGGAGAAAAAGCATTCCAACACAGGCAAAGCTATCAAACTCCACTGCATTATTCACCAACAAGTTCTCTGTGCCAAACATCTGAAATATGATCACATTATGGAACTGGTGATAAAGGGTATTAATTCTATTCTCTCCAAAGCCCTGTGCCACCGCCAGTTTCAACAGTTTCTATTCGGCATCCAGGCTGAATATGGAGATGTTGTGTATCACAACGACGTCAGATGGCTCAGTCGGGGGTCTGCACTGCAGCGCTTCTACTCTCTTAGGGAGGAAATCGGACAATTCTTGGCAACAAAGGGACAGCCAATGCTAGAACTATCTGAGCTATTTGGCTGGCTGATTTTGGATTTTTAGCTAGCAGTGCTAAGCCAACTGTATTCACACATCAAAGCCTTTGGGACCAAGCTGCTACTTTTCCAAAGGCACCTGTAACAAACGCAGCCCAGTACCACACATTTCCCATCGCTGCAGGAAATAATGACCGGTTTTCCGCTGAACAATATCAGTGCGCAAATGAGGAGGTATGCAGCAGACAGCTCATCCCTGGCTGAAGAGTTTCAACGGCGCTTTTGGGATTTTGAAGCTATTGCAAAGGAGATCATGCTTTTTTCCTCTCCTTTCTCCGTGGACCCTGATGACTCTCCAGACCAGCAGCAGCTGGAGCTCATTGAGCTGCAAGGTGACGCCGAGTGTCACAGTCGGAACCAGCAGCGCCCTCTAGTCAACTTTGACTGCCAGCAGGATAAAGGCAGGTTGCAGGAGATTCGAACATTTGCTAAGAAAATGCTGAGCTTATTTGGCTCAACACACTTGTGCGACATTCTCGGTTCTGACATTAACAAGAAGCGCGTGAGGACGAGACTAAGTGACTCACCTGCGTGACATGTTGCGCATCAAAACCACAGTTTTTGAGCCAGATCTGGCCTATTTAATGCAGTCGAGATCTCAGTATCACCCTTCACATTAGTGCAGGATATGGCTGTGTTGTGAGACATGTATATGTTGGACACTGCATATGTGATTTAACCTCACGATGAAGGAGAGCCAGCCCCCTGCGGTGTGGAACCACAGAGCCTGGACCCCCTGCGGAGGACAGGGGACAGAAGACTTCCTGACCGCTGAGGCTCGAGAGGAGAGAAGGGGGAGTTATGTAAATAAAAGGTTAATGAATGTGAATAAAGAGATTTTGATATAGATGTGTGATTTCCCCCGCGAGGGAAATGGTTTGATGTGAGAATGTTTAAAAGGGAGAACTTTGGTGTGTTCATCCTCTTTGTTCGCTGCTCAGGAATGAGAGCAGACAGTGGAATGGTTACTTGAAATAAACTGAAATTAAAGGCAATTCGGTTTCGTTATTCAAGTCTCCCCACATTGGTGACTGACGACGTTGAGAATGAACGAAGAAATTCTCAGGGTCCCGGACTCACAGCGCTCAGAGCTGGCGAGCGCAGTGGCCGTTAAGCTGCCTGATTTCTGGCAGGATAACCCACGGTCGTGGTTTCTGCAAGCACAGTCGCAGTTCGCGCTCGCAGGAGTAACGGTGGATGACACTAAGTTCCACCATGTCATCGCTAAACTGGACAACAGCACAGCTTGGTGCGTGCAGAGCTTGGTGGAGCAGCCACCCGCGACCGACAGGTACGGCAAGCTGAAATCCACCCTCATCAAGTTTTTCACCCCCTTGGCTGAAGTGAGGGCGAGGAGGATCCTGTCTTTGCTAGACCAAGGTGGACACAGGCCGAGCGCCCTGATGGAGGAGATGATACAGCTGAGAGGGTTGGACGACGATGATTTCATCTTTCAGTTCATCTTCCTCTCCAACCTCCCGGCGCATGCGAGAAGCACGCTGGCCGGCAAAAAGTGTCACACCCTGGAGGAGTTCCGGGAGCTGGCCCAGGAGGCAGATGGGCTCCTGGATGCCTGCGGCGGGCAAGCAACCACAGCGGCGACCCGAGACAGCGGGGAGCCAGAGGCGGCAGAACCAGACTGGCCGACGACGGCGGCAGCACGGCCGCGACGAGGTGGAGCCAATAGCCCGGCGGCAGAGGCGCGGACACGACACAGCGGAGGAGAAGATCTCTGCTTTTACCATCGGAGGTTCGCAGAGAAGGCACGCAGGTGTGTGCCGCCCTGCATCTTCAGGAGTTTGGGAAACGGCAAGACCGGGGGTCGCTAGCAGCTTCGACCCTCGGAGAACGCAGCAAGCTGCTCTACATCACGGATGCGCGCTCCGGACGAGAGTTCCTCATCGACACCGGAGCACAAGTGAGCTTCATCACCCCAACATACGCGGACCGGGTGGCTGGACCCCACGGTAGCGGAGCTACAGCGGCAAATGGCTCGAACATCAACGCCTACGGGAGAAGGACCTTGCCTTTGTGCTTACATGGCCGCACATATGAATGGACTTTTGTAATAGCGGTGGTGAGTTTCAACATGTTGGGCGCGGATTTTTTGTGTTCACACAATCTGTTAGTTGATCTTGCTAATAGATGGCTGGTAAATGCACTCTCTTTTTACTCTCTCCCCTGTTCAGCTTGAGTGTCCCCGCCACCAGTACAGACCCACGTCGCTACAGCAGGTGGTAAGTTTCACACACTCCTCACCCAATTTCCAGCGCTCACTGTGCCCACTTTTTCAGCGACGGTCGCGAAGCATGGGGTGAAACACTTTATCCCCACGTCTGGTCCTCCCGTGTTTGCAAAAGCTCGGCGCTTGGATGCAGTTAAGCTCGCCATTGCGCGCGAGGAGTTCGCCAGCCTGGAGAGGCTGGGCATCGTTCGTAGGTCGAAGAGCCCGTGGGCTTCGCCGCTGCACATGGTACCGAAAGCTGATGGCTCCTGGAGACCGTGCGGGGATTACCGCAGGCTAAACAACGCTACGGCGCACGATCGTTATCCCATCCCGCACATTCAGGATTTTTCGGTGCACCTGGCGGGGCCGCGCATTTTTTCAAAGATTGATCTAGTTCGCGGCTATCACCAAGTCCCAGTCCAACTGGAGGACATTCCTAAAACAGCGGTAATAACCCCGTTCGGACTTTTCGAATTTTTACGCATGCCGTTTGGTCTCAAAGGGGCGGCGCAAACATTTCAGCGGATGATGGATGCCGTGTTACGCGATCTCCCTTTCGTGTTTGTGTACCTCGACGACATTTTGGTCGCGAGTACTTCAGAGGACGAACACGAAACGCACCTCACAGCAGTTTTTAGGAGGCTGGGAGAGCACGGCTTAATAGTTAACCCAGCCAAGTGCCAGTTCGGCATCGAGCGGATCGATTTTTTGGGTCACCGCGTCTCCCCGGAGGGAGCGGTTCCGTTACCAGAGAAAGTACGCGCGGTAGCGGATTTTCCCCATCCACAAACGGTCAAATCACTACAGGAATTCTTGGGGATGGTGAATTTTTATAACCGATTCCTGCCCCACGCAGCTCAAATCATGCAACCGTTATATGCCGCGCTCAAAAAACAAAAACCGACCCAGGCGGTCGAATGGTCCCCGGAGTGGGAGCGCGCGTTCACAGAGGTTAAAAAAGCCTTGGCTGACACTGCGCTCCTGGCCCACCCAGACCCTGCAGCACGTATCGCGCTGACGACAGACGCTTCAGATTTAGCCATAGGGGCCATTATTGAGCAACAGGTAGCCGGAGTTTGGCAGCCTTTGGCTTTCTTTAGCAAATCTTTAAGCGCGGCTGAACGAAAATACAGCGCGTTCGACAGAGAACTGTTGGCGCTGCATTTGGCTATTCGTCATTTCCAGTTCTGGCTGGAAGGACGGTGCTTCACCACTTATGTGGACCACAAGCCGCTCACATACGCCATGGCCAAAATTTCAGATCCGTGGTCCGGCAGGCAGCAGAGGCAGCTGGCCGCAATCTCGGAATTTACCACTGACATTAGGCACGTCGCGGGCAAATTCAATGTAGTAGCGGATTGTCTCTCGCGCGCGTTCACGACCCCAACACGCGCAGAGGCAGAACGGGCCACCGTGACCGCGCCGCAGGAGAGCGGCACGGTGGCGCGCGCAGCCCCGGTGCACATGGGTATAGATTACGCAGCCATGGCAGCGGACCAGGGGGCGGACGCAGACGTGCGCGCGCTCCAGTCTGGACCAACAGGGTTGAGGCTGGAGAGCAAGTGTTTACAAACCGGTATGCCCCCCCTGATCTGCGACATGTCGACGGGGCGCCCGCGTCCGGTGGTTCCGGCCACGTGGCGCCGCCGTGTTTTTGACTCGGTCCACTCACTGGCGCACCCGGGGGTGCGCGTGTAACGGATGCCAACTAGTGCTGTTCGGCGTAGAACGTTAGTAAAACCTCCCTCCCAAAGCCTCATACAGTATCGGTAGCGCTGAGCTACCGGTCGGACCTTTAGCTCAGCACGATCGTGCTGTGCGTGTCTCTGACCAAGTTAACTGTGAGGTCGCGGGTTCGTGTCCTGTGTAGGGCGAACTGCGCTGATGACCTCAGTTACAAAGTGGTGCTGTGAGCCCCAGATGGTAGCGCTGAGCTACCGGTCGGACCTTTAGCTCAGCACGATCGTGCTGTGTGTGTCTCTGTGTAGTTAACTGTGAGGTCGCGGGTTCGTGTCCTGTGTAGGGCGAACTGCGCTGATGACCTCAGTTAGTTAAAAGTGGTGCTGTGAGCCCCAGATGGTAGCGCTGAGCTACCGGTCGGACCTTTAGCTCAGCGCGATCGTGCTGTGTCTCCCATGCTCGAACTGTGTAGTTGACTGAGAGGTTGCGGGTTCGTGTCCCGTGTGGGGCGAACTGCGCAGGATGATCTCTGTCACATGCGCGTCGGTGAAACTAGTGGCGGAAAAGTTTGTTTGGCCGTGCCTGCGCAAGCACGTGAAGGAATGGGCAAAAACCTGCATTTCCTGTCAACGGGCCAAAATTCACAGGCACACAAGAGCCCCGTTAGAACCGTTCCGCATTCCGGCCAGAAGGTTCGATCATGTGCACGTCGACCTTGTGGGCCCCCTACCGGCATCACAGGGGTTCACGTATCTTTTGACAATGGTGGACCGCACCACACGTTGGCCGGAAGTGGTCCCACTTGCGACGACCACGGCCGCAGAGGTGGCTCGCGTTTTTTTAACGGCTTGGGTGGCGCGCTTCGGGGTTCCGTCGGACATTACGTCCGATAGAGGACCGCAATTCATCTCTGAGCTGTGGTCAGCGATGGCCAACGGCTTAGGAGTCAAAATTCACCGCACTACGGCTTACCACCCTCAGGCCAATGGTTTATGCGAGCGTTTTCATAGGTCTTTGAAGGCAGCACTCAGAGCGTCGCTCACGGATGCAGATTGGGTAAATAAACTGCCATGGGTTTTATTAGGGTTGCGTTCTGCACCTAAAGAGGACTTAGACGCCTCCCCAGCGGAGCTGGTATTCGCACAAACTCTGAGGCTGCCGGGCGAGTTTTTACCAGAGCCCCCAGAGCCCCCACCTCTCTCTGCTCTGGGACCGTTAGTCGGCACGGGAGCAGACACGCTCCCGGGTCCGGTTCATCACGCTTTTCCACGAGTTTTCGTCCCCAAGGCTTTGAAAAATGCCGACTTCGTTTTTGTCAGGCGCGAAGCCCTAAAAGCAACGCTCAAACCACCTTACGAAGGGCCATTTCGAGTGCTGGAGGCAGGTGATAAGCAATTTGTGCTAGATTTTGGAGACAGAAAAGAGACAGTCAGTATTGACAGACTAAAACCTGCTTTTGTCATGAAGGACGTGTCTGTACCGGTCGCAGTGGCGCCTCGACGAGGCAGGCCCCCGCAAAAGGCAATTAATCACTCTCTTCCTCAGTCAACAGAGCCGAAGCAGAAAAGCGCCGCAAGCAAGGCGGGGCCAACTCACAGCAGATTCGGCAGACGGCTGAAGCCCAAGCGGTGCACAGACTGAATGTTGGTGTTGATTATTCAGTAGTGAGTAAGGTGCTATTAAATTTTAGGAATTAGTCTGTTCTTCATCGTTTTGGGGGGGGGTTATATGGCTGTGTTGTGAGACATGTATATGTTGGACACTGCATATGTGATTTAACCTCACGATGAAGGAGAGCCAGCCCCCTGCGGTGCGGAGCCACAGAGCCTGGACCCCCTGCGGAGGACAGGGGACAGAAGACTTCCTGACCGCTGAGGCTCGAGAGGAGAGAAGGGGGAGTTATGTAAATAAAAGGTTAATGAATGTGAATAAAGAGATTTTGATATAGATGTGTGATTTCCCCCGCGAGGGAAATGGTTTGATGTGAGAATGTTTAAAAGGGAGAACTTTGGTGTGTTCATCCTCTTTGTTCGCTGCTCAGGAATGAGAGCAGACAGTGGAATGGTTACTTGAAATAAACTGAAATTAAAGGCAATTCGGTTTCATTATTCAAGTCTCCCCACACAGGAAAGTTATTTGTTTAGTCTTCTGAGGTGAATAAATTCTAAAATCTCAGTGTATTGATTTTTTTTGTGATGATCAAAACCACAGTTTTGAATATACGCTGAGTCTTTTTAATCCGTGGATCATTTGCTCTTTTGTTTTTGAACTGACACTCAAACTGGGTCTCATAAACCCGACAAATTAAATATTAAAATCAAATTCGGTCCTGCAGCCCATTTTTCCATTTTGTATTTTCGATCCGAGTCTAAATTTGAATTCATGAAAAACACGACCTTTTTCATTTTTGATATCCTATTAGAAATCAAATAGCATATTTTTGTTTTTTGATTTCTGATGATCAATTGAAAAACCAAAGAACAGCAATACAAGGATTCCTATAGCCCTCAATGTTTTGTGCTTCTGAATAAGATAACTGTTGGTGTTATTTTCCTGTTCACATGTTTTGAATGTAGAAGTTAACAGTGAGCATTTAATAGTGAATATTATGTAATGTTTCAAATTAATATAAATATATTTAATCTTCCCAAAGTTTTTTTTTTTTTTCTGACAGACATTTTCTTCATTTTATGTGGTCTTCAAATATGAAAGGCAGAGTGATTTTGGTAAAAACTTGTTTATATTTATTTGTGTTCTGTGTGAAGAAATGAAAAGTATCAATTTGCAATAAAAAATTCATGAAATAGTTCATTTGCATTCAATGTTAATGGTTCAAAGAATGTCAGGCTTAATGGTCGGCCCCCACACATTTTCTCCTCACCAAATCTGGTCCTCTTTGCAAAAAGTTTGGACACCCCTGGTTTAAGGGCAGCCTTGTGCATGAAAGGAGGTGCATGGCTTCATATGCAGAGCAAAAAAGTTTGGATCCTAAATAGAAATAAAAGATCACAGACCTCATATGTATCTCTGTTTCTGTCTGCTCTGCTATTTTTCTGTTTTCTGTTTGGTTCATCTTGGCAGAGTCTCTGTGTTCTAGTGTTTGGTGTTCATGATGGTTTCTTGTTTTAACATGTTTGTGATTAATAATGAATTATTAATTAAATTATGTGCAAATGTCTTACTGTTATGGGTTATGCTCAGAAAGCTGTTAGAAAGTCATGATGCAAACAAAAATTATTTTGTGACTTTTTAAAACCTTCTGTAGAAGAGCTCGGAATGACGAGGCGATGTGACTTATAAACCAAAGTTTATTATCAGCTTTGCTCCTCTAACAAGTCTCATCTTGTGCAGCGGCAGAAGAAGTAAGAGAGCGAACACATTCGGCTCTGTGTACTTATACTCACACACAACAAAAGACATGCATACAAAGCTGACATCCCCCATTAACTTAATTATCCTCCTTTATCTCCGTACCCCTCCACCTGGCCCTGGGAGGTCAGGGCGACCTATCTGGTCTCCACCACAGTGCCTCGGACGCTCTTTGATCTTCACTGGCGGTTGAGACCCTTTGTCCTGTTCTGAGGTGTGAAGTCGCTTTACATATGAAATCACCAAACATTCTCACATGCTTATACATATGTAGGTTATGGGATATATGATTAATATAGACCACAGCCCCCCAAACGACTAAGAAAAGGACAATAGGAAAATTCACAGTTTAAGATAATTATTATGACATACTAACTACTACACCTCTTGACAAAGAAGAAACTTTCCAGCAGCCATGCTCCTGTAGAGAATTCAGTGGTAATCAAAACAGCATAGTAATATCACAAGTCAGTCCTAAACTGTTACAGCACAATTAGTGAACAACTTTTGAGTAGTTTGTATCAGTCCTTGTGCCGTCTGGGCTTTAATCTTCTTCCGAATCTGCTGTGGGTCCATTCGGGCGTCCTGGTGGGACCTTCCTGTAAGGAATCTGCAGCTTGGGAAGGAGAGTGATTATTTGTTCCCTGCAGGGGGGCTGAGTCTTTTCTCTTGGGGGGTCTACCCTGCCGAGGTGCTCTCGCCAACCGTGCAGGCTCATCTCTCAACAAGAAGGCAGGTTTAAGTCTGTCAATGCTGACTGTTTCTTTTCTGTCCCCAAAATCAAGCACAAAATGCTTATCACCAGGTTCCAGCACTCTGAATGGTCCATCCTCGCGTCAGGGTCACCAGTGTAGAAGAGCTCGGAATGACGAGGCGATGTGACTTATAAACCAAAGTTTATTATCAGCTTTGCTCCTCTAACAAGTCTCATCTAGTGCAGCAGCAGAAGAAGTAAGAGAGCGAACACATTCGGCTGTGTGTACTTATACTCACACACAACAAAAGACATGCATACAAAGCTGACATCCCCCATTAACTTAATTATCCTTCTTTGTCTCCGTATCTGGTCTCCACCGCAGTGCCTCGGATGCTCTTTGATCTTCACTGGCGGTTGAGACCCTTTGTCCTGTTCTGAGGTGTGAAGTCGCTTTACATATGTAATCACCAAACATTCTCACATGCTTATACATATGTAGGTTATGGGATATAAGATTAATATAGACCACACCTTCCATATTTAATCACTGTGTGTCCTCAGTAAACCGTGACCTTCCAGCTGCATCAGTCACTTCAGTTTCTGTTCAGTCTGACTGAGGGAGGTTTTTGTACGACGGTTTTTCACTGTGTGCAGCAATCCCACTTACTACAATCAAATTCACCTTTACAGTAATAAACTGCTGCATCTTCAGCCTGAACTCTACTGATGGTCAGAGTGAAGTCAGAGTTTGATCCACTGCCTGAAAAACGATCTGAAATCCCTGATGCTCGAGTGTTAGCATAATAAATGAGGAGTTTAGGAAGTTGTCCATCTCTCTGTTGGTACCAGTATAAACGGTTTGAGCTATAAACACTCTGACTGGTTTTACACTTGATGGTGACGGAGTCTCCCAGAGCAGATGTGACTGCTGCAGGCTGAGTCACTGTGACCTGTCCTCTGGACTCTGAGGACACAGAGACAAAAAGATAAATCAGCGTCATGGTTTAGTCGGCTTCATTTCAGAGGGACGGATGTTGATAGAGGAGAGGAGTTTGATTCTCTGGACTTTACCTGTGAAGCAGCAGCAGAGCAGAGTCCAGATGAGGACGCAGATCAAAGTCATGTTTTTGATGAGGAGGATTTCTGTGGCTTCTGTTGTCATGAAGGACAGCTGTCAGTCATCCAGGGTTCAACTCTCAGCACTATAAAGTCTCCCAGAGCACTGGAGCATGGTGCTGCTGATGCAAAGTGGCTCTATGGAAATGCTCTGACTGACTCCAACAGGGACTTGGATCAATCTCATCATGCTGGATATCAGTGGGATTTATCAGCAATTGGCTGATGCTCACAAATTAGTTTTAGGCTGAAGAAGCAAATTTCTGCTGCTGGTCAGATGAGTAGAATCTTCACATCTTCAGTATCAGTGTGAGAATTAACGAGGATTTAACATCAGACTGATATGTTGTCAGTCAAAATCCAACATGTGTGGTATTGTGTTGTTCTCAGTTTTCCTGTCAGCTGAAAAAACGACAGAAACAATCAGTGATTTGGTGAGTTTGTGTGTTTCAGAGTCAGAGAGCCGTGTCTCTCTACAGTCAGAGGTTTTTGTACGGCGGCTCAATGACTTTGTATCACTGTGGTTCACGTTTGGTGGAGGAACCAGACTGGATGTTGGAGGTAATGGATGTTGGAGGTAAGTTTAGACTCTATTTCATGAGAAATATCACATTTAATGGAACATTTTAAAGTCATTTTCCACAGTTTGGGTCACAGTAAATATCTTGTCTGATTTCAAACTCTTTTAATCTTGCTGCTCTTTCTGTCTCATCTGATATCATGGAGGCGAACTCAGATCAGCTGTGATCAAATCTGATTTTCTCCATCCATCCATCCATCTTCTACCGCTTTTCCGGAGGTCCGGGTCGCGGAGGCAGCAGTTCAAGCAGAGAAGCCCAGACTTCCCTCTCCCCAGCCACCTGCTCCAGCTCTTCAGAGGGGATACCAAGGCGTTCCCAGACCAGCTGGGAGACATAGTCTCTCCACCGAGTCCTGGGTCTGCCCCGGGGTCTCCTCCCAGTGGGACGTGCCTGAAACACCTCAAGTGGGAGGCGTCCAGGAGGCATCCTAATCAGATGCCCATACCACCTCAACTGACTCCTTTCAATGTGGAGGAGCAGCGGTTCTACTCTGAGCCTCTCCCGGATAACTGAGCTCCTCACCCTATCTCTGAGGGTGAGTCCAGCAATCCTACGGAGAAAGCTCATTTCAGCCGCTTGTATCCGCGATCTCGTTCTTTCGGTCATTACCCAAAGCTCGTGACCATAGGTGAGAGTAGGAACATAGATTGACTGGTAAATCGACAGCTTTGCCTTAGAACTAAGCTCCCTCTTCACCACAGCAGACCGGTACAACGTCCGCATCACTGCAGATGCTGCTCCAATCCGTCTGTCGATCTCTCGCTCCATTTTCCCCTCACTCGTGAACAAGACCCCAAGATACTTAAACTCCTCCACTTGGGGCAGTAGCCTGTCCCCAACCCGGAGAGGACAATCCACCTTTTTCCGGCTGAGGACCATGGACTCGGACTTGGAGGTGCTGATTCTCATTCCAGCCGCTTCACACTCAGCGGCAAACCGTCCCAGCAAGAGCTGTAGGTCATTGCTGGATGAAGCCAACAGGACAACATCATCTGCAAACAACAGAGATGAGATCCTGTGGTCACCAAGCATGACACCCTCCATTCCCTGGCTGCGCCTAGAAATCCTGTCCATAAAAATTATGAACAGGATCGGTGACAAAGGGCAGCCCTGGCGGAGTCCAACTCTCACTGGGAATGACTCCGACCGAGAGTTGGCAATACGAACCAAACTCTCACAACGGTCGTACAGAGACCGAATAGCTCGTAACAACAAGCCCGATACCCCATACTCCCGAAGCACCCCCCACAAAAATCCACGAGGGACGCGGTCAAACGCCTTCTCCAAGTCCACAAAACACATGTAAACTGGTTGGGCAAACTCCCACGAACCCTCAAGAATTCTCGAGAGGGTAGTGTCTCCTCGTAACCCTGTTATTTATTTATTTAGCGAATGCAAAGTCCTTAAGCCAAGCAGTTGCCTCCTGGTTTGCTGTATGGAGGGTGTGTAATCCTCCTTCCAGTCTTTGGAGCGGGCAAGTCTCTATGATGTGTTCCATAGTTTGCTCCTCTCCACATGCGCACAGTGGGCTAGGGCTACTGCCCCATCTGTGAAGGCTGGCCAAGCAGGGCCCATGTCCAGTCCTGAAGCGATTGAGTGTAGACCACTGTCTCCTTGGGAGGTTGGTGCCCGGGACCTGTTGGTTGGGGTTTATCACCAGCTGTTTGTTTGGGACCTCCTTGGTCTCCCATTCCTCTTGCCAAGCTGTCTGGATGGTAAAGTCAGCTGGGGGAGGGTTTTTCCAAATCGGCCGTCTGGATGAAAGTCGGGCAGTGGGTGGGGTGTAGATATCTGCATGGATTGGTAAGTGAGGAAAATCTTTAACTTTTTGGAGCATCCTTTGAGTTAATGCTGCTCGCCAGATGTGTGGAGGGGCTATGTTTGACAGTACAGTACAGAGAGCCAGGGGAGTGGTGTTGAGCGGATTGTTCCAGTTATAGTTCTCATGGTTGAGTTGAGCTGGGTGTCTACATAGTGTGTGTAAGATGACCTGGACCAGACAGGGGCACAATATTCTGCTACAGAGTATGAAAGGGCCAGTGCTGAGGTGCGCAGGGTGGAGACTGCCGCCCCCCATTTTGCATCAGTGAGCTTGCAGAGCAGGTTGTTTCGTACTTTCACCTTAGCAGCCGTCCCCTTTAGATGTTCCTTGAAGGATAAGGTCCTATCAAGGGTCACTCCAAGATAAGTTGGATTTGGGGCATGCTTAAGCTTGAGTCCGCTCAGGTGGATGTTTAGTTCTCTGGCAGCTTTTGCATTGTGGAGATGAAATACACTGGAGACGGTTTTTGCTGGGCTTGGTTTTAAGCGCCAGATTTTGCAGAACTGGTCCAGTTTAGCAAGATCTTCCGTGAGCACCCGTTCCAGTGGTTCAAAGTCTGGTGCTTGGAATGCCAAACAGATGTCGTCTGCATAGATGAATTTGCGGGATTTTGTAAAAGGCAGGTCGTTTATGTAGAGGTTGAACAGAGTTGGAGCTAGAACTGAGCCTTGTGGGAGTCCGTTTTTCTGCATTCTCCATGCACTTGTGTTCTGACTGAGGTGGACTCTGAACCTTCGGTTGGTCAGCAGGGTTTTTATAATTGCTGTTGCCCAAGCAGGGATTGCCTTTTTAAGTTTCAGGAGGAGGCCTTTGTGCCAGACCGTATCATAGGCGGCTGTAAGATCGAGAAACACAGCCCCTGTCTTCAGTCTGCTCTCGAAGCCATTTTCAGTGAAGGTGGTTAGGGCCAGTACTTGTTCTCCTGTACTGCGGTCCTTGCGGAAATCTGCTTGATCCACACTTAGAATATCCTCCATTTCTGGGGAAATGCGTTGCAGTATTAGGCGCTCCATGATTTTGTAAGGAACGCTGAGTAGGGAGATTGGGCGGTAGCTTGCTGGTAGTTTGTGGTCTTTGCCAGGTTTTGGGATGGCAATGACCTTTGCTGTCCGCCATTTCTTTGGGATCGAGTTTGTTTGTGTGATCCTTGTGTAGAATTGTGTCAACCAGGTTAGGGCTCGGGGGCCAAGATTTTTCATGAATTCTGGGAAGATGTTATCGTATCCTGCTGCCTTTCCACAAGGGTTCAGGGTTCGTTTCCTCTACAGGCATTTTTTGGTGTTTTTTTAGCTCAGTCGTAACTGCTCTTCTGGTGTCTTTGTCTTGGGGTGCTTTGGCGATAGTCAGTAGGTGGGATGCAACTTGGTTGGGTGTGACGGATGCTCGGCTTTGGCTAGGGGGCTTCTGTGCAGCTCCGAGGCGACGGATGAGGCTCCAACATTTCCTGCTAGAGTGGGTAAAGCTCCGGTCAGCAACTGTCTCCTCCCATTTCTTTCGCCGGGCTGTATTTAGCGATTCAATGAGATGGTCTGCTATCTCTGGGTCCCCTGATGTTTGATAGGATTGTAGGAGGGCAGCACTTTCTCCGTCCAAACATGGGACATAGAGGGGTCGGTAGCCTCGTGAGATTGCAGTATGGGCAGCCTTGAAGATTGCACTGCAGAAGCGGTTGTATGCTTCATCTACAGTGATGGTGTGGAGTGGGATGGTAACAACGCTGTAATAACCCTGTACTGTCAGACCATTGTCTGTTAACCTTTGATTTTACTATTTCTGACTATTTGGCTCCCAAAGAAAAATATTATCACAGTAGATGCCTCTCAGATGATGCTGTTTCCAAATTTATGCAGATTGTTTCCTCTATGCCATGTGTCAACACAACGGAAATAAGCTATAGACAGCTTGCTCCTTCTGTAATTGATAACATGGTGGATAGTGTTTCAGCTTCTCTGCATCAGGCTCTAGACTTGGTGGCCCCCTTAAAAAAGAAAAAGTCTAATCAGAGATTTTTAACTCCTTGGTTCAACACAGAAACTCGTAGCTTAAAACAGAAGACTCGTCAATTAGAAAGAAAATGGCGCTCTACTAATTTAGATGAAATCTATTTAGCTTGGAGAAATCATCTTTTAATTTATAAAAAATCTCTTAGAAAAGCTAGAACGAGTTATTACTCTGCATTAATAGAAGAGAACAAGAATAATCCCAGGTTTCTTTTCAGTACTGTAGCCAGGTTGACAAAGAGTCAGGACTCTGTCAATCCTAGCATCCCCTTAGAGCTTACTAGTCAGGACTTAATGAACTTTTTCAATAATAAAATTTCATCCATCAGAGATAAAATCAATCAGATTCTTCCCACAGTTAACTTAAATACTGTAACTACTACAACTCCTTCTATTGATGTCTGTCTTGATGAGTTTACTCCAATCGACCTTTGTGAGTTAGACAAAATAGTTTCCTCATCCAAACCTTCAACTTGTCTTTTAGACCCTATTCCTACCAGGTTATTTAAAGAAGTCTTCCCACTTATTGGTAGCTTTATTCTTCATATAATCAATTCTTCATTAACTTTAGGCCATGTACCGCAGGCTTTTAAAACGGCTGTAATTAAACCCTTACTCAAAAAGCCAACGCTAGATCCAGGAGCTTTAGCTAACTACAGACCAATCTCTAATCTCCCTTTCATTTCAAAAATCTTAGAAAGAGTTGTTGCTACGCAATTATTTGACCACCTGCAGGGAAATGGTTTACTTGAAGAGTTTCAATCTGGGTTTAGAATCCATCATAGTACTGAAACAGCCTTAGCGAAGGTCACTAACGACCTCCTCATTGCATCTGATAATGGACTAGTTTCTGTACTTGTCCTTTTAGATCTTAGTGCAGCTTTTGATACTATTGATCATAATATTCTACTCGATAGATTAGAACACTATGTTGGACTTAATGGAACTTCGTTGCAGTGGTTTAGATCTTATTTATCTGATACGTTCCAGTTTGTTCATGTAAATGATGAGTTTTCTTTCAGCTCAAAGCTTAGTCATGGAGTTCCACAGGGATCTGTGCTAGGCCCTACTCTTTTTAGTTTATATATGCTTCCGTTAGGCAACATTATTAGAAAGCACTGTATACATTTTCATTGTTATGCAGATGACACACAATTATACCTGTCAATGAAGCCAGATGATACTAATCAGTTAGCCAAGTTAGAAGCCTGTCTTAAGGAAATCAAAGCTTGGATGACTTGTAATTTCCTGCTATTAAATTCAGATAAGACTGAAGTCATTCTTGTTGGTCCAAAAAACCTTAGAAATTCCTTTCCAAATCAAACTTTCAGTTTGGATGCAGTTACTCTTTCTCTTAATAGCTCTGTGAGGAACCTTGGAGTTATTTTTGATCAGGATTTGTCCTTCAATTCACATATTAAATTTGTTTCTAAGACTGCCTTCTATCATTTGCGTAATATTGCCAAGATTAGGAGCATCTTGTCTCAGAGTGATGCTGAGAAGCTGATCCACGCTTTTGTTAGCTCGAGATTAGATTATTGTAATTCTTTATTATCAGGCTGTCCTAAAACATCTTTAAAAAGTCTTCAGCTGATCCAAAATGCTGCAGCAAGAGTTTTAACAGGTACTAGAAAGAGAGATCATATCTCTCCGGTTCTGGCCTCCCTTCATTGGCTTCCCATAGAGTTTAGAATTAAGTTTAAAATCCTTCTTCTTACTTACAAAGCTCTAAACAATCAGGCTCCTTTTTATTTAAAAGATCTGATACTACCGTATCATCCTAACAGAGCACTACGCTCCCAAAATGCAGGATTACTTGTAATACCTAGAATCTCCAAAAGTACAATGGGAGGCAGAGCCTTCAGTTATCAAGCTCCTCTCCTGTGGAATCAGCTGCCAATCTCGATTCGGGAGTCAGACTCGATCTCTGTTTTTAAGATTAGGGCTAAAACCTACCTTTTTGATATAGCCTACAATTAGGGAGGGATCATGTGTTTCTGAACCCTCCCTTAGTTATGCTGCTAATAGGTTTAGTCAGCCGGGGGACCTCCAGTAATGCACTGGGCCTCACTCCTTTCCTCACTCTCAATGAAATATTTTTTTTTGCTGGTCATTAACATTTGTTTGTTCTCTCCCATAGATTGAGTCCCCATCGTGCTGTTTGCTCTCTACATGTCTGTTCTTTTTTTCTTCTCTATCCCCTCACCCCCCAGCCAGTCGCAGCAGATGACTGCCCCTCCCTGAGCCTGGTTCTGCTGGAGGTTTCTTCCTGTTAAAAGGGAGTTTTTCCTCTCCACCGTCGCCAAGTGCTTGCTCACAGGGGATCGCCTGATTGCTGGGGTCTTTCTGCAACTGTGGGGGTCCCCCCTACAGTTGATAGTGCTATGAGATGACTGTTGTTGTGAAATTGCGCTATATAAATAAAGTTGAATTGAATTGAATTGAATTAAAGTGCTAGTCCGATGTGCCACGGCCAGGACGAAAACCACATTGCTCCTCCTGAATCCGAGGTTCGACCAACGGCCGGACTCTCCTCTCCAGTACCTTGGCATAGACCTTCCCAGGGAGGCTGAGGAGTGTGATCCCTCTATAGTTGGAGCACACCCTCCGGTCCCCTTTTTTGAAGAGAGGAACCACCACCCCGGTTTGCCATGCCAAAGGCACTGCCCCCGACTTCCACGCAATGTTGCAGAGGCGTGTCAACCATGACAACCCAACAACATCCAGGGCCTTGAGGTACTCAGGGCGAATCTCGTCCACCCCCGGGACCCGGCCACCAAGGAGATTTTTAACCACCTTGGCGACCTCAGCCCCTGTGATAGGCGAGTCATCCCCCTCGTCCCCAAACCCTGCTTCCTCTGTGGAAGGCGTATCAGTGGGATTGAGGAGATCCTCGAAGTATTCCTTCCACCGCCCAACGATATCCCCAGTTGAAGTCAACAGTGTCCCATCCGCACCATACACAGTGTGGACGGGGAGCTGCTTTCCCCTCCTGAGCCGCCAAACAGTTTGCCAGAATCTCTTTGAAGCCGACCGAAAGTCTTGTTCCATGGCCTCACCGAACTCCTCCCATACCCGGGTTTTTGCTTTAGCAACCACCCGAGCTGCACTCCGCTTGGCCTGCCGGTACACCTCAGCTGCTTCGGGAGTCCCACAAGCCAACCAAGCTTGATAGGACTCCTTCTTCAGCTTAATGGCCCCCCTCACCACTGGTGTCCACCACTTGGTTCGGGGGTTGCCACCACGAGATGCACCGACCACCTTGCGGCCGCAGCTCTGGGTCGCCGCTTCAACAACAGAGGTGGAAAACATGGCCCATTCAGACTCCATGTCTCCAGACTCCCTCGGAATGTGGTTGAAGTTCTTCCGGAGGTGGGAGTTGAAGACCTCCCGGACAGGGGCCTCAGCCAGACGCTCCCAGCACACCCTCACTATACGTTTGGGTCTACCAGGTCTGAATGGCTTCCTCCCCTGCCATCGGATCCAACTCACCACCAGGTGGTGATCAGTTGACAGCTCTGCACCTCTCTTTACTCGGGTGTCCAAGACATACGGTCGCAGGTCTGATGATACGATAACAAAATCGATCATCGACCTGCGACCTAGGGTGTCCTGGTGCCAAGTGCACATATGGACACCCTTATGCTTGAACATGGTGTTCGTTATGGACAGACTGTGGTTAGCACAGAAGTCCAATAACTGAACACCACTCGGGTTCAGATCGGGCAGGCCGTTCCTCCCAATCACCCCCCTCCAGGTTTCACTGTCGTTGCCCACGTGCGCATTGAAGTCCCCCAGTAGGACAATGGAGTCTCCAGGAGGAGCACCCTCCAGCACCCCAGTTACAGACTCCAAAAAGGGTGGGTACTCTGAAACATCATTTGGTGCATAGGCACAAATGATGGTCAGGACCCGTTTCCCAACCCGAAGGTGCAGGGAAGCAACCCTTTCGTCCACCGGGGAAAACTCCAATATAGAGGCAGCAAGGTGGGGCGATACAAGAATACCCACCCCTGCTCGTCGCCTCTCGCCCGGGGCAACTCCAGAAAAGGCCAAGCTCCAGCCCCTCTCCAGGAGACTGGTTCCGGAACCGGAGCTGTGTGTTGAGGTGAGGCCGACTATATCTAGCCGGTATCGCTCAACCTCGTACACCAGCTCAGGCTCCTTCCCTACCAGAGAGGTGACATTCCACGTACCAAAAGCCAGTTTAGAAAGCTTGGGATCAGTCAGCCAAGGTCTCCGCCTTTGACCGCCACCTAATCCACATAGCACCGGACCCCCATGATCCCTCCTGCAGGTGGTGAACCCACTGGAGGGCGGACCCATGTAGCTCCTTCGGGCTGAGCCCAGCCGGGTCCCATGGGTGGAAACCCGGCCACCAGACGCTAGCTTTCGAACCCCTCCCCCAGGCCTGGCTCCAGGGTGGGGCCCCGGTAACCCCATACCGGGCGGGGTACACTGAATCCTTGATATACAATTTATCATGAGAGTCTGTTGGATCGTTCTTAGTCTGGCCCTTCACCCAGGACCAGTTTGTCTTGGGAGACCCTATCAGAGGCAAATTGCCCCGGACAACATAGCTCCTGGGATCACTGGGGCACGCAAACCCCCCCACCACGATAAGGTGACGATCCATGAGGGAGTCTAGATGAAAGACAGAAGTCATTGTGACTTCAGTGACTTCTGATTTTCTCATTTCTGTCAAAGTGAAATTTCAACAAGTTGATGTGTAGAAAAGATCAAACTTTATTCCTCCTACCATCAGTTTCTCATTTTCACCACAATAACTGTTGTTAGGATGAATTCAAATTGACTTTCTTTAAGTCAAACTGGACAGACTGAAAATAAAGATGAATATTTGAAAATGTCTAAAATCTCTGATGTGTTTCTTGTGTCACATTTTGTTGCACATTGAGTCTAAAATCATGTGAGCTGTTAAATAATGACTGAAATCCACATGAAGAACATCTATGGTAGTGAGCTGATTTTCTCCACTTGTTTCCAAGTGGTGAATTTTTCAGCCTTTTGGTGATTTTGAATGTAAACTTGTTTAGTAAATGTTTGCACATCAGCTTCTTTTATTTCCAGTGGAGTTTGACAGATTTCAGGTGAAACTGTGTGATGATTCTCTCTGTGCTGATCTGCATGAGAGGTTTCTGAAAGGGAAGTGAAACAATGTGTGAGTGAGTGACTGGTGGAGCAGAAAAACCATCTGACAGAAACTTCTTAAAGCACTAAATCAACTCTCTGACAGTAAAGGTGTCCAAGTGTCTGCTGTTTGATTGACAGCTGCGTGCTCCCCATCCTCTAAGCTGATTGGTGTCTGTCTGTCTCCTAGGTGACGTCCGTCCCACCCTGACGGTGCTGCCCCCCTCCAGTGAGGAGGTGCAGCAGGGGGAGGCCACGCTCACGTGTCTGGCCAACAAGGGCTTCCCCTCAGACTGGAGTCTGTCCTGGAAGGCGGACGACAGCAGCGGCAGCTGGGAGGAGAGCGGGAGCCCCGGGGTGCTGCAGGAGGACGGCCTCTACAGCTGGAGCAGCACCCCGAGGCTCCCCGCAGACTAGTGGAGGAAGGTGGGCTCTGTGACCTGTGAGGCCACCCAGGGCTCCCAGACTCCACTCTCAGAGACACTGAGGAGAGACCAGTGTTCCCAGTCCTGACCTGACTCACTGGTACTCTCATACTGGTTTTAATCTGATCCTGCTCTCAGTCTGCACTCTTTAACAACCTCTCTCTGATTCACACAAACATCTGTCTGATGATTGGTTTAATGCTGATGGTTTTAAAATTATGATTCAATAAAAGGTATCATAGAAGCACATCTTTGGTCTTCTTTCATTTCATTTAGAGGTAGATTGTGTAACATTCATCAGTGTCTTGCAGTCACATCTCAAAATAAAACTCCTTCACATTCTATGAGTCATCACCCTCTTCCCAGATATATAGAAGAACCTGCAGATGCCATGTGTGCAATTAAAGTTTGATGAAAAAACTTGAAGTTTGATTCAAAAACAGATATTATCGCGATCCCAGATGGCTTCCTAAATAGAGATGGACCCTCTTCCTGACTTTTAAAACCTTTATCTTAAAGTTGCAATTGATTACTTTTTCATAAAAACAGATTTTTTTTTTAATAATACATCAACAAAGTGTTTAGAAACATGCACAATGCAAGTCTTAATGTTCTTTTAAAAATTAGAATATTGATGAAAAAAAAATGTATTTTTGGCAGGTCAACAATAATGTAAATATTTATATTCCAGAAGACTGATGCTGGGGAACAAAGTGTTCCATCAGTATTCAGAGCCAATGCAATGAATCAGTTGATGTCATGTGCCATCACCTTGCCGTAACACTCGGGGTTGCAAGCTGTGACTAGTAGGTTGCCATGGCTGCTTCTTAAACTAAAAGCTCATTCCGTTATCCTTCTCAAGTAAGAATTGATCAACAAAGGAGCAAGACCAGAATAAGTGTTGTTCAGTTTTTGATCGCTAGTGCGAGTTGAAGAATCATAAAGGGTTGAAAAGCCATACAGAGGTCGCCTTTTTGCTGCTGGACCAGTACGCTAAGCTAAGCTAACTAGTGTTTGCATAACTTTCTGTAACATTCTACTGTTGGGCTCTGAGATGTTTGTCATGTATGGATTTGGCCCTTGGGGCTGTATATATTTGTGTGTGTTCTCAATAAAATTCAGTTGGACGTTCGGCAAGATGACTCACATCTCCTTCATATTACAGACATAACATTTTGGCGACGAGGAGAAACTATGGAAGCATATGGGGCACCTCTACCACCGTTTCTACAGTATCCGGGAGAGCCAGTGATCCTGTGGCCTAACTGGTTGGCCATGTTTGAAGGGTACATCGCGGTCTTGGGCCTGAGTAGACTTGGCAGAATGCGGAAATGCGCACTTCTTCTCCACCATCTCAGCGTAGAAGGTCAGAAAATTTTCCACACGTTGGGGGAGACGGAGTCTTATTCACATGCTGTGGGATGGACGGCCGAACACTTTGCCAAACACACAAGAAGCACGAAGCTGTGGGTTGGAAAGGCTGTTGGCGCCTAAAGTAGCTAAGCTAGCTAACTTGGGGAAGCTCACAGCCCAGCCAGTGGCAACGGCTAAATTGGCCACGAAGCTTGGTGGTTCCAAACATTAGCTAAAAGCTACAAGCTAGTTTTCACGGTGGACTCAGAGCCACAGGTAAGGGAGCCCGTGTCCACCGAAAAGCACAGTATGGTGAGTGACCACAGCACTGGAGGTGAACAAAACGCAGTGAGCAAAGATGGCACAGCGGAAGAGCTAACTAACTAACTAACCTGCACTTATATAGCGCTTTTCTAGTCACAAAGACCACTCAAAGCGCTTTCACTAGTACTAACCCTCTATTCTAAGGGCCTATAGGAAACAGATATCTAGGGACAATTTAGAACAACCAATTAACCTAACATGCATGTCTTTGGATTGTGGGAGGAAACCGGAGCCCCCGGAGTAAACCCACACAGCACAGGGAGAACATGCAAACTCCATACAGAAAGGTTCCAACCCCTGCCAGCCTGGGGATTCGAACCAGGAACCTTCTAGCTGTAAGGCAACAGTGCTAACCACTGTACCACCGAGCAGTGACCAGACTCGGCTCAGTTTTCCCCGCAGCTAGGGTCGATGCAGCGGGGGGGGGGGCAGCATGCTGACAATCCTAAAAAACAGCAGCGACAGCCATGCAGAGACAGCACAATGGAGCACCTCGGATGACAGAGAGGAGGCACCGGACTGTCCTTGTACCCAAGACGAACTGCAGGTAAGATTTACCAGGCACCACAGAGGTCAAGCAGGACCAGCCTCATCCATGGTTGGCACAGCAAGAACTCAGCACCGGAGTTCAGGACACCTTGGACGAGGGTACAGGACGTAATGGCAAAGCACCTGTGTCGTCGAGTGAAGCCGACAAACTAGCTTCAGCTCGGCTGCAGGGGATCGGAGAATCTGGGGCTACAACGGCGATAGCGGCAGCGGTTTTGAAAATGGTCGGGGCCAGACTGACTGGCATGGGGAAACCGCGGGCCAAACAGCAACACTGCAAGCCAAGCAAGACCCCTTTCAGAGTTATGGACTCAGTTAGGGCTCAAGGGGAAGAATGTCCAAGGTGAATGTGGGCCGAATGACAGCCAGAGGAACACCAGGAGCAGCTGCACATCATGGCTAAGCTGGGCGCAGCTTATTTCCTGCTTTGGGACGGCTCAAGGAGGCATGCCAACGAGGTGCAGCGTGTCCGGGAGAAGGCTTCGGATGGTGGGTCCAGACGAGAGGGGTGGTCAATGGTGAGGAGAGGAGGCATCTTGTCTGTGAGTTCAGTTACAACCCCAGGGGCAGGCTGCTTCCAGGTGCACGCCTACTGAGGGGCTGCCCTGGGCCCCCAAGCTGGTTCTGCCCTTTTCTGCCTGAGGACAGAGGTGAAACATGAAAAAAGTTCTAATGTTTATATGTTTATGTTGTGATATGGGATTATTTTATGTGTTTTGTTTAGTTTAGGAAACACGGCAGTAATTTTAGTTTATTAATGGACTTTTTCTCCTTTAACTTATCAGTGGCAGAATAATCTAATGTGCCATGCGGGTTGTGTGGCAGTCCGCCCACCAACTCTATTTTAGTTATGTTTAGTTATGTTGTTTGTGTCATTTTCTGTTATTTTAGTCTGTGAATAGGGTCCTAAATTGGGGAGGTTTTCAACTGTGTGTGGTTTTGGACTTTTTGAATGGGGGTATAATGTCATGTGTGGATTTGGCCCTTGGGGCTTTTTGTAGCCGCCCTGAGGGATGACATCAGGTGGGCTGTGGCCGCTGTATATATCTGTGTGTGTTCTCAATAAACTTCAATTGGATGTTCGGCAAGATGACTCGCATCTCCTTCATATTACAGACATAACAATGTTCCTGTTATTAATATAACTGTGTGATGATATCAACTGGTGTATGGCGATGGGATAGATCACAGGAATTGCTCGCTAATCCTTTCCAAACAGTCATTTTTCCACTGTGGTCTAGGGTCGTTAGAATCCCCACTTGCTACAGTTAGCATTAGCTTCCGAAATGGTGAAAGAAGGAACTCCATTTTTCTCTAATGAACGTTATGAGTTTTTAAAAATAGATTAGTTTTACATTGTGTTAGATGATCTTCCCCAAACTTTTCCCCATGTATAGAAAGAAGCACTCTGGCCGAACTGTCGCTGTGTCAATGTACGTAACTGGAGCTACTGATCGTGCAGGCGAACAGGTCAAGAAGACCCCTGACCAAGTCAGCACCCAATGTGCACCCCGGGGTCCAATCTGTACAAATACATTTTCAATTCAGTGATTTACAAACTGATTCAGAGCATTTTAAAGCCTCATTCAGAACATTATAGTCCCACATACCTCTTCTGTGGGTTTTCATCTGGGGGCAGCCAGCGGTGACGAGCAGCAGTGGTGGAGAAGAAAAGTCTCTTGAAAGCAGAAACAGAGCCAAAACCTTCTCTGGGTCAGCTTAGTTGTCATCTTACATCTCTCTCTACTTTTTTACGCTTCTTGGTGTCTGGGAAAAGTATTTCCAACAGTTTTATACAAATTCTTGTTCTCCTTCTTCACTTTTATAAATGACAGGATTGAGAATGTACTTGTACATGTACAGATAGGATCCCATGATCCACTTAGGGTGCTCACTTGGTCAGGGGTCCACTTGACCTGGATCCATCTTGCAATCTTTTTGTTTGTTCTCAGTACGGGTTGTAGCTGCACTGGTTCCCTGAATAAAGGCTGCGTTTCATACTGATGTTTTTCCAAAGCTTTATTCAATCACTCATTTTCTCTGGTGTGAACATGAGCAGCCAACGATGATATGAAACCTTTGATGGAAATATAACACCGTGAAAACTACAAAAAAAAAAAAAAAACACAAAAAGATTACAACTAAAACTCTTCCCTTCCAGTCCATAGACAGTCCCCCCACAAAGCAATATTCAGATCCCAAACATGCTAGCATAGTGGCAGAGACATTAATCCACCTTATTCCTGGGGGTGCCGCTGTAGGAACGATTGTGGGCGGAGCTTCTGGTTTTGGCTGACCTAGTGTTAAATCAGTCAGTATGAGTGGAGTAGTGGGCCATTTAAAATAGTGTTTTTAAAAGTTTTTCAAATTCATTTTAATGTATAGCCCACATACGTGTTTTGTGCTCAAGTGGCAGCTAATTTCAGATCTTCTAGTTTTTGTATTTTTTGAATGTTTTGGCGTAGTTCTGGTACTTGCTGCTGGTGTTCGTGGTTGTGCCACAGACTGTATAAATAGAGGCTTCTCACTGGCAATGCGTACGATCATGCCCTGAAACTAACAAGGACTGTTGGTGTGATCGGTGGTACAGACGCAAGAATACCAGCTATGTTTTCACTTGTGTGAATGTCACAGATCTGACTTTTTACCTCGAATTTAAAATGTCCAAGCACGGTGTTGTGGTTCTTTGTGGCTCTGACTAGACTCTATAGGCCCTTTTCCACTAGCCTCACTTACCCCTACACTGCACCACTCAGCCCGCGTTTGAGCATTTTCCATTAGCCCCAGCACCGGTTAGCAGGTATTTTTTAGTACCTGATCCAGGGCAGGGTCTAACCGAGCTGAGTAGGGCTGAGCATGGGTGTGATATGACTTTAAGAGACTGGTCGCCGCTGATTGGTCAGGTCGTAACGTCACGAAAGCGACTTTTTCTGCTGAATTTACTCCACGACCGCCATTTGTAGTTGTTCAGCCAGTGAACACAGTGCGCCCCTTTAGTACAGTATATTATATTAATATACTGTATAATATACTTATATAATAATATACTCCTAATATTATATATTAGGAGGTGCGCGATTTTCTTTCTATATTAGCCGACGATCGCATCCAGCGCGAGTTGGAGGGATCTACTCGAAATGAAAAAATATACCAGCAGGTGTCCGAGCAGATGGGTTCCCAAGGGCACATCCGTACTGCCAAACAGTGCCGGGAGAAGCTGAAAAAGCTGAAAAGCGATTACCGAGGAGTGAAGGACCACAATGCTCGAAGTGCAGCGGATCGGAAGGAGTGGAAGTGGTTCGCTGAGAGACATTGGGCTCGACACGGCCACGGCCTTGGAAACTGTGGATGATGAGTGTTGTTTTGATATTGCGCATCTTTTAGCCACTTTATCCTTTCTGTGCCAAGCTCACTGTTTTTAAGAAATAGGAAGGTTGTTAGATTGTGGGTAATGGTTGTTACTGAGGCTTGCCTATTGTTTTGCAGCCAACTGCAGATTCACGCTTGCTTTGTGTTAAGTATTAGCGCGAACAAAACGCTGAATTACGCTTATTGTATTCCGGTTAAAAACTTTAGAGTGTTGTGTACATGTTGCACTTTGGTGTTAAGTTTTAAATTGCGTGCATTTTCTTTCTAGAATCGCAGTTCATATCACAGGGGTCCACCTCAGTGGACATGATGGACACAGCGGACTCTCCTGACGCTGCGTCTGCCGGAGCGCCAGCTGAATCGACTCCAATGTCAGCCACATCACCAGCTCCATCTGGATCACGTTCAAGTGCCGGTAAGGCACAATAACCACGATTTTTTTTTTTGGTTGAAACAGGTCCAGCGGAAACCAGGGTCGAAAATCCATCCATCCATCCATCCATCTTCTACCGCTTAATCCTTTACAGGTCGCGGGGGGGCTGGAGCCTGACAAGTTATGTACCAAATTGATTAATGCAGTTTCCTGTAGCTGCATATTAATTAATTGAAAATGTCTTTTTAAATGTACAAAAAGGTTATTCTTTGGTCTTCACTTATCGGTGTTCCACAACCATTTTTAGGTGTGGTGATTGAAGTGCTGTTGTAACTCCTGTTTTAGAAAAACAAATAAAGCGCATGAACTGCCGTTGAATTCCACATGCTTCATTGAATTGCTTCGTGTCAGCTGACTGTATTAACCCATTCAGATTTCTGTGGCCACACTACAAGCAACTAGTTTAAACATTACCCATCCATCCATATTCTTAATCTTAATCCTTTTTAGTTTTGCAGGGGGGCTGCAGCCGAAGACAGCACCCTACGTGTTGCAAAATCTGCTCTACTGAGGGGCAGCAACATGACAGTTCAGCTTATTTACAGCAATGAAGCATAATATAATAGTGACATTCCACCACAGACTTTCACCTGTGTAATTCCATAATATATGTAGTGATCCAGCTTTAACGACCATGCCTTCCCAGATAGCAAAAATTGATTGAATCAACACTGAGATATTGTCAGGCTTGAAGATTGAATCAACATTGATATCAGATATTGAAAAAACATTGAAAGTGCTCGCTATGATCAACATTGAAATAACACTGAATTTTCAATCAATTCTGACAATGAATTAACCTTGATTCAACTATGATATGATCAACATTGAAAGAATGTAGAACTGCATCAACACTGATTCAACTATATATATGCATTGCATTATATATTGAAACAATGTTATTATTAAAGGGTCATTTCAACACTTTCCAAACTTCCTCTCTATGTTTTTAATATGCCTCATTAAAAAATAATCACTTTTTTATTTTTTAAATGAGGCATATTAAAACCATACAGATGAAGCTTAAAATGCTGAAAAATGCCGGTCCATTAAGTATGCTATATTGCAGTGGTTCTCAACCGTTTTAAACAAAGACCCCACTTTACTGAAACAGGCTTTGGGGGACCCCATACTTGATTATAATTGTGTCATAGGTGAATATTTGAAAAATGTGCTGTGAGCTTGTAGATTGGCTATTTCTTTTTTTTTCTTTTTTTTTTTTTTTTTAAGAAACCAAGGTCGAGAACAGCTGCTTAACTGCATCTCTATTAACAGAAAAACAATTAACTGACCATTTTTCATTTAGTTGTTTATTAAAAGAAAGAGAAGAAATCCCCTGAAAATCCAGGGGACACAAACATATAAATGCAACAATATTGTCATACTCAGTGGAAATCAGGCAGTTCTTAAGAACTAATAGACTCAGTTCAACATGAACAGAAACAGAACATAACAGCTTAGCGCTGTCTTGCAACAATATTGGAAATCAGGCAGTCCTTAAGAACCAATAGACTCAGTTCAACATGAATAGAACATAACAGTTTAGCGCTGTCCTTTTAACTTTTTGACTTTCCTTTCCTTGGTACCCCGCCACTCCTCTCAGGTGCATAACGCAGCCACTTCTGCAGTGCATCCCTGTACTGCAATTCCGTCAACTTGCGGTCAAATTGACGAGCACTTGCTGAAACAAACAGAAAGAAAAAAAGGGTTATAAATTTGTAAAATTAAAAATAAGAAAAATGCAGTTCTGCAGCTGCAGTTCCATTCCAAAGTGACATAAATGTCCAGTGTGTCCTTTTTGGTGTACTAGATTTTCAGGCGGACACTGAAAATCAACCCTATCTTCATATAAATGATCCACACTAATACTCATAACAAATGGCAGTTTATGCCTACTCTGTGTCTCAGAGGACGGACAGTTCTGAAACCTGCCTACCAGTGACATCACATCAATATAGGACTTCCAGCAGATGATCTCTTCAGAATAAGAGTACCTCTATAGATGTCTATAGAGGTGGAAGAGACAGTCCACCAGAAGTCTTGTATAGTCTTGTATAGGAACATAGGCCTGATTGACACAGCAGGAATGATTGTGCTGAGCGCTGCGCTCTGTGGATTTATCTATAAGAAGGAGGCAAAAACTGTGAAAATAGCCGATCTACAAGCTCACAGTGCCTTCACATTACGAGCTTGTAGATCATCTATTTTCACAATATTTATCTGTCAAACTAAATTTAATGCCTCAACACCACAATTCCAAGTGCTTGTCAGGGTGGGGCATCCCCAGTTCAATTATTATTTTAGGGGGTCTCCAGGTCAAATGTGATTATTTTGGGGGATCACTGCCTGAAATGGTTGAGAACCGCTGCATTAGAGGACCATTACATGAAGATAAACACTGGAAATAGGTGAAGTGCTTCTTTAAGAGTGGATGCATTTTCCTCCACATGGAATGAGCCATTTATCAAGCTCCTTCCATGGGGAGGAAAATGCATCCATTCTTATTTACTTCAGATAGAAATTTAAAATACTTGTGAATTAAATTCAACATCACTTATCAAAATTGCCAAATCCGTTGTAAAGTAGCAATAAACTAGTATTTTGATGTGCAGACTCACCAAACATGCAGTCCTGCATTAATGTGTCCTTGAAGGCCCTCTTCAGTCCCTTTCCCGCCCAGATGAAGATGCAGGCTAGACTGTTTGCCATGGTAGCAGATAGCATTCGCCGGATCATATTTTCAGAATTGGTCCCTCCAACCAATGCCAGGCGGGTAATCTTAACAGATTAGAGAGGAAATGCTCAGTTTGCTAAAGTGTACAGTGTGCCATGTAAAATGGACAGAGTACTGCATTTAAGACATCCTTATTACCTCTAAGGAAGAAATAAGACCATTATTGTTCAAAACTACCGGTAGTCAACAAACAATGCTATCAAACAAACTGACAAAACAAATGGTCAAATATTGACCAAGAAAGAAAGATCATTCCGCATATGATCGCAAGGCGATATGGACTTGTAGATCGGCTATTTTCACAATATTTCTATGCCAAACACATCCAAGTGAAAAACTAATTTAATATTTCCACTCCTACAATTCCTGACAGTAAATTTAAAAAAAATCTGAGTGTAAAAATGATTCACCATCTTTCGACGGACTGTTTCCTCCTTCAGTGCAGCTTCAGCCTCATCAAACTGCTCCTCATTAGCAAGTGGCAGAATGATGGGGAAGGGCTCTTCTCTCTGTGATTCAGGATCAGCTCCAGGAATATTCAAGGCGATTTCAGTCTTTATAAACTGAATGTCCCGTGACATTTGCTCCACCTTTATGAGTAGCTCTGTAAGCATCTTGGTGTTTTTGTTGGCAGCAATGTCTTGAAAGAAAAACAATTGGTTTTATATTAAATTTCAAGGATAGATTGACCATTTTCAATAATTTAGAATGACACTAAGCAACTCACTAATGTTTGCACTCCTAACTTAAAGTAACCGTTAAGCGCTTAAATGTTAAGCCTAACAAAGACAGTAAAATCACAAGGGACATGTTTCTCAATTCAGATGGCATCAGATAGGTTAAGAAGGTTAAGAAGTTGATCAGAAAATGATACTACCTTGCAACATTTGGCTGGGCTCCACTGCATAGAATTTTCCTTGTGGTGTTTCTGGAGCTGAACCTTTAAGAAACCAGCGACCTGGCATCACAAATGGCATTGCACATTAGGTCATTGTGTATTGGGGGGTAAATGGGAATACAGGTATTTTTACCCAGGCCAGGTGATCTGAAGTCAGCTGATCTGGAGCCATTTGCATAGCTGGAACTGGTTTCTAAAAGAAAGGACACACATCATTAATAATTACATTGAACATGATTTGTGGAATTCTGCACAAACAACATCTAAGGATGCCCAGATTGATTGAACAATGAATGGCATCATTTGAGATTGGCTGGCATGTATGGTGGTAAAAAAATAAATTTAAAAAATGTGATGAAAATTTGTTAGTTAACTCACCTTTATAGCCTTGGGGGTGGTGATGGTGATTGCTAGCAAAGTCTAAAAAGAGCACAATCAAATTATTCAAGAGGATTTAATTTGGTGAGAAAGAAAAAAACTTGGATATAATTTATCAAGACCGTGTATATGTTTTAAAGTTTGGATAGAGTGTCAGGAGCTACAAGTTCAAATATTTAAGTCCTTAATAGAGTTACAGTCCTGTATGTCAGGGCACAATAGCAACATAGGCACAGCAACTGTTAAGTGATAGTTAATAAAATAATCACAAATCTATAAAAACGCTCTTGACAAGGGACAACGGACATACCATTCCTTACTTGTCCAGTATGGCACCCTCCTGATATGGATTCTAATAAACCTAATTAGTCAAGTGTAACGTAAAAATGGATATTAATAAATAATAAATATGATCAGGTATGAATTATTTAATTTATATTGATGTATTGGAATCTGAGCTCAAATCTCATTTCATATACATCAGAAAAGTTAATAACACTCGTAAGGGGCACCAGCTTCTATCTTTAAGAAGCAATTTGATCTTTAATTTCACTTTATACCTGTTTGATCACTCAATAAATTAATCAATAATCAGTCTCAAAAATTTTCCGTGAATTCGATACCTGGGCTTGAAACAGACTCAGAATGAAATAAATTCCCAACAACTTCTCATTTTTAAATATTTATTAAACAAAATGATTAATAGACATTGAAATAATTTCATTAATCATAAAATCAATCTTGTAAATGATAGATTAACAATGTCAATATTTTCGGAACCAGGGTTAAACTGAGAGATGAATTTCTATCAGTTTGAGTTAACAGATTATTAAAAACAACGCAAATTTATGGAGAAAGTTTGCTAATTATGAAAAAGTCCTAAATTAATCTTAAGAAAATAAAAACGGAATTTTAATGAAAAGGAGAGTTATGTTAAGGGCTTCTTAATTTGCATCTGATTAGATATATAAATTAGTACCGAACCTCAAGTTTAATTCAGCAGATGAATTAAAGTTTTTCAGCTCACGTGATCCTCAGTGATGGCAGTTCTGTCGTCCTTTTTCAGCCCAAGACTTTGTGGATGTGAGGGAAATATCTGCCAGCAGATACTTCAAGGGTTCACAGCTCGACCTTTAGATTCAAGCGGTCGAAGGAGGCTGGATTCTGGGCTGCATGACCCACAGTTGAAACGGGTCTTAGCCAGATGGTGCCGACGTCTCTTCAGAGTGATGTGGGACAGCTGTGTGTTGATCCTACAGCTGCACGTTATGTGGGAGCTGCGTCTTTCTTCAAGAGGTCTTCGGTAATAATTAAGAGATATCTAATCCGATTTCAAATTAGAAAAGAAACTTTCGGACTTTAGATAAAAATAGTTTTGGGAGGTGCTTGGTCAAGAAAAATATTATAAAAATAAAGTCAAGATTAAAGTTTACCTTAAAATTAAACAAACGGCGGTTTTACAGAAAGTTTAACAAAAAGTGATAAATTAAGAATTGGAGTTTGACTCCGATTAAGAATTGAGCTCAAAGAAAAAGGAATTCCTAGGCATTTAAGAGAAGAAGAAAATACACAGTTACATGAATTACAAGTTATCTGCTCTGTGTTCAAAAAAACGACATGTGGTCGAAGTCCTTTGTTCTCCCTTGCTGTGTGTAGACAATGGAGGAGATCAGAAAAAAAACGAGCAGCCGGGAAGAAATCCGGGGAGGAAAAGAGGTCCGGAGCAGAAGAGTAATTGTTGCTGAGCCAAAGTGAGATGATGCTACAGTCCCCCCTCTGGTATCAATGGTGACATTGATTCAGCGTTGATAGCAATCCTAGGCATCAAATCCCAATTTGGCGAGGCTTGATCCAAATGCTGAACTAAAGTTCTGATGTCGGTAAGTCTTAAGCTTGTAAACAGTATCTATTCCAAAGTGTAGGTCCTTAAATTTGGTTTTCTGAAAAACTTCTGGAAATTTCAAAAATTAATTTTGGCGTGACCAAATATAAACATTGCATAATTGTCTAGGATATACTAAAGTTCTGTATAAGCCTGTAAAGACTTAAAAATTCTGGGTGCAAAAAAAAAAGTGAACTAGAAGTATGTGGGTTTTGACATACTTGATATAAATGTTTTGGGTTTGCTGAAAAATATCTAGTAAAAATTTCAAAAACAGTTTAAATGTGCATAAAATCTAAATTTGTATATACACATGCAAGTATCCAAAAATCTTAGTCAAAAGCAAAAATAAAATTCTTTCATATTTGAGGTAGATTCAGACTAATCAGTATTGAGGTGACTCAAGGAGGTTCAAATTGAATTTGTTTAGTTAGACTAAACCATGGTTCCATAGATGTCCAAATCATAGGGTGTTTGAGGCTTTTGTTCAGAAAAACTGAGTGGGCATAGCATGTCGTTATCATTCTTTGGATGGCAATGAGAAGTAAATTTGGATTTACTGCAAAAAGGATATGATGAGAGAGCATATTCATTGCTAAAGCGTTAACTGAAAAGCTAATGTTTCTAGCTACTTCTGAGAGTAACAGACATTGGCTGTGTGTGAGCATAGTCAACCTTTAACACAAAGAGCAAAGAGTTCAAGACCTTGTTGAGTTTGACTGAAGCTTCGGAGCAAGCATTCAAAACCAACACAGTGTCTTGTAAGATTTTGGTAACGATTTGTGGTTTGACAACCTGGCGTTTCGGTTTAGCGGTGTTGACCGAGTTAACAGTGGGCATGCTAAGGTTAATTAGAGGAATCAGAATCAGAATCAGAATCAGGTTTATTGCCATTGTTCATGTAGTACACAAACTAGGAATTTGTCTCGGTACAGTGCTGCAACATTAAACATGATAAGACAAGAGAAATAAACTATACATGTAATAAAGTGCAGGATAAAATTAAGTGATACTGGTCAACAGTTAAAATATATATTAGCCAGCAGCAGATACTGTGGAGAACTATATAGTGCAGTCGGTAATGCAGGAAGAAAACAGTGATGATTAACATGAGTCTGGTTGAGCTGCTGTACATGGTGCACGAGAGTCACTTAGTGTTCAGCAGTCTAATGGCAGAGGGGAAGAAGCTGTTCATGTGACGGGAGGTTTTAGTCTGGATGGACCGAAGTCTTCTACCAGAGGGGAGGGGGGCAAACAGTACGTGACCAGGGTGTGAGGGATCGGCTATGATCCGGCCAGCATGCCTCCGGGTCCTGGAGATGTACAGATCCTGGAGAGATGGGAGCTTGCAGCCGATCACCTTCTCAGCAGTGCGCACGACGCGCTGCAGCCTTAGTCTGTCCCTGGCAGTGGCTCCTGCGTACCACACGGTTATGGAGGTGGTGAGGATGGACTCGATGATGGCTGTGTAGAACTGCACTAACATCTTGGTGGGTAGCTTGAGCTTCCTCAGCTGCCGCAGGAAGAACATCCTCTGCTGGGCTTTTTTGATGAGTGAGCTGATGGTCAGCTCCCATTTGAGGTCCCTGGTGATGGTAGTGCCTAGGAAGCGGAAGGAATCAGCAGTGGTGATGGGAGAGCCTGAGAGGGTGAGGGGGGGCAGAGGGGTTGTGACTTTCCTGAAGTCTACAATCATCTCCACTGTCTTCAGAGCGTTCAGCTGCAGGTTGTTATTGTCGCACCAGGACGCCAGCTGGGCCACCTCTCTCCTGTAGGCGGACTCGTCGCCGTTGGAGATGAGCCCGATGAGGGTGGTGTCGTCCGCAAACTTGATCAACTTGACAGACTGGTGGCTGGAGGTGCAGGAGTTGGTGTAAAGGGAGAAGAGTAGGGGGGAAAGTACACAGCCCTGGGGTGATCCGGTGCTGATGCTAGTATAGTCCGAGACAGTCTTTCCCAGCCGCACATGCTGCCTCCGGTCCGTCAGGAAGTCGATGATCCACCTGCAGAGGGAGTCAGGCACGTTGAGCAGGGACAGCTTGTCCCGGAGCAGAGCGGGGCGGATGGTGTTGAATGCGGAGCTGAAGTCCACAAACAGGATCCTGGCGTAGGTTCCCGGGGAGTCCAGGTGCTGCAGGATGGAGTGGAGGGCCAGGTTGACTGCATCGTCTACAGACCTGTTGGCTCGGTAGGCAAACTGCAGCGGGTCCAGGAGAGGGGTGGTGATGGACTTGAGGTGGGACAGGACCAGGCGCTCAAAGGACTTCATGACTACAGAGGTGAGCGCTACAGGTCTGTAGTCATTAAGTCCAGTGATCCGTGGCTTCTTGGGGACAGGGATGATGGTGGAGGATTTGAGGCAGGACGGCACGTGGCATAACTTAAGGGAGGTGTTAAAAATGTCTGTGAATACAGGAGCCAGCTGTTTCGCACAGAGTCTCAGGGTGGAGGGAGACACGCCGTCTGGGCCGGGGGCCTTGTGCGGGTTCAGTCTGGAGAACTGTTTGAGCACATCCTGCTCACTGATGATAAGGGGAGGGGGGGAGGAGGGGGGGGTGCCTTAAATGAAGTAGGGAATGTGGAGGCTGTGGAGCTGGAGGGAGGAGGGGAGTTGGACACAGATGACGAGGTGTCAAAACGGGCATAGTGTTGGGACAGTCTCTGACAAAGGGCTTTATCATCCTGACCTTTAGGAGCCTTAGGTCGATAGTTGGTGATCTGCCGCAGTCCTCTCCACACGGAAGCCGAATCATTAGCAGTGAACTGCTGCTGGAGTCTCTCTGAGTATAGAGATTTAGCCCTCTTCAGCTCTCTGTTAAACCGGTATTTAACCTCCCTGTAGCAGTCCCTGTCTCCACTTTTCAGCGCTGCTTCCTTCTCCTTCCTGATCTGTCTGAGCTTAGCTGTGAACCAGGGTTTGTCATTAGAGTAACTCACCCTGGTGCGTGATGGAAGAATGTTCTCTTCACAAAAGTGGATATATGAGTTCACAGTGTCCGTGTACTCATCCAGATCATGCGTGGCTCCTTTAAGCATGCCCCAGTCAGATATTTCCATGCACGTTTCCAGCTTCTCCTCAGCATCACTGGTCCGTATCTTCGTAGTGCTCACAACAGGTTTAGTGAGCTTCAATCTCTGTCTGTATGTGGGAATGAGGTGAACCATCACGTGATCAGATAATCCCAGCGCAGCTCGAGGGACAGCGCGATATGTGTCTTTCACTGTGGTGTAACAGTGATCCAGTGTGTTTAATCCTCTGGTGGGGCATTTAATAAACTGTTTGTAGCGGGGGAGATCGTGGCTCAGATTGCACTGATTAAAGTCGCCAGCCACAATAATCAGCGAGTCTGGAAAACTCCGCTCTGTGTGTTGAATGTGATCCGCGAGCACGCGCTGAGCTTCGCGCGTGTCCGCGTCGGGAGGGGCGTACACAGCGATGAGTATGAAAGAAGCAAATTCCCGCGGGGAATAGAAGGGCTTGCAATTGATAACAAGAAATTCCAAGGCAGGAGAACAGTGTTTGGAAATTACCGTTACATCAGAGCACCAGATGCAGTTGATGTAGAAGCAGACTCCGCCTCCTGTGGTCTTGCCGGAAAGCTCTGTGTCACGATCAGCACGGAAGAGCTGAAAGCCGTCGAGGCGCAACGCGCTGTCCGGTATATTTTCCCGGAGCCAGGTCTCAGTAAAGCAGAGGACAGCTGAGGAGGCGAGGTCCTTAAAACGCATCAGCAGTCTCAGTTCATCCACCTTGTTAGAGAGAGAGTTGGTATTGGACAGAAATATGCCAGGCAGCGCCGTTCGCGAGCCTCTCCTGCGAAGTCGTACGAGAGCGCCCGCTCGTCTTCCTCTCTTCCGCCGTCTCACTTTCCGAGCCAAACAATAAACCAGATCGGCGGCAGGGGCTAGAAAAACTGGGAGGAGGTCCGTGGGGGTCAAAGTCCTGATATTTAGAAGTTCTTCACGGGTATAAGTGCAAGCAGACACACAATTGACAAACAAAAACAAACAAAGAGCGCAGCGAAGCACCATGTCGACCGCTGTGGGCGCCATCTTGGATCGAGGGCTCTAACAATGAGGCTGTTATTAAGAATCCATCCGAAGATCTTTGACCTTTCGTTTTGGCTTGGCCCAATTCTGACTGGGTAACAGTGGGTGTGATTGCTAGGCAGATGGCTAAACTGATAAACAGGAGGGCCATCATCTTGGCAAACAAAAGTGAGTGGTTTTGGATCTTAATCTTCTTGTTGATCTTTCTTTAGATACCTGGTTGGCAAATGAAAATTCCTCTTAGAGGTGGAATGATTTCTTTTAGATGGATGTACTTTATTGATCCCAAAACTGGGAAATTACAGAATAGAGCTTAAGAGATTGAACTCTAAACCTTGTGCTTGTTTTTCTCACCTTTGATGGGAGTTTTAAGATTATTAGCTCAAGCTAATGGTGTTGAATGTCTTGTGTATACTATTTGGTAATAGTAAGTTGATTGAAGTTTATTAGATTTTACAGAGGTCTTTGAAATTAGTTTAAGGGCTGATTTGGTTTTAATATACTCTTTCCTTTCGGGAGGTTTTGATGCAGTTAACTGATTGGAGAAATTTGACTGAGTGTACCTGAGGCTAGTAGTTAGCTACAGTTATTTCTCAGACGTAGGTTTGATTTTAATCTTATTTATGGACTTACTTTGACAGTGTTGTACCCGACAAGTCCCATGGGGTTTTGGTAAAGGTTACTCTGATTTTGGTGAGCCCATTTGAAAATGGGGTCCTGGATTTGGCTCTTGAGTGGCCAAAGTTTGTTGTTGACAATGTGTGGATTCATCCACTCAGGCAGGAATTTAGGAGTGATTTTCCTTTCCTGTAAATTTATTTCAGGTGTCTGCGGTACGAATGTGGGGTGGAAGATCTTGTCCCCCCTTCGCAGTTTGTCATGCGAGAGTTTTTGATTGTTGTACGCTTTCTGTTGTTTAGCGAGTCGGTCCGAATGGTTTTGAAATACAGCCTTGGGAGCTTTGTATGTCGTTTTGACGCTTTTGTGCTCTGCAGCTGGAATGTTATAGGCATTGGCAGTCATCACCCCCCTGTGGTTTCGAGGAACTCTGAGCGGTGGCGATGATGGTTCGTCGGAAGCATGATCAGGAGTGCCATTGCATAGCTGCAGAGGAGATTGTGTCGAATGAAGTGGTTTCAGTTTTGGTATGTCATAGGGTTTAGATGCGGGTAGCGCATGTACCGTTTTATCCAACCGGTGTTTGACGGTTTTATGGATCATTTGGTTGCACGGTTGAGTGACTGTGTGCCTTGCGTTTGCAAAAGTTGGGTTCGTTGTTGCAAAAAGTTGAGGTTTTAGAGGGTCTAGAGAGCTGGTTGGTGGGGCTCTTGTGACCATGCAGGCCTCATGGGTGGGTGGGTGGGTTTCAAAATGTGATACCACCATTGAATCATGGGTATCGAGGGTTTCAAGAGGGCCGTTTGGGGTTTTCTGCTCGGCCGTTGAGTTTTCAAGATCATTTGAGTGTTTGGCTTGACCTTGTATTTGAAGGTGACTTTTGACTTCTCGTGGACAGTACTCACCTTGGTCTTGGCGGTCGCTTTCAATCGGTTGCAGTTGTTCCAACAGTGCTAGTTGTGTGAGACTTTGGGTGTCTAAAGTGTTCAGAACAAAGC
Organism: Pholidichthys leucotaenia; assembly: GCA_020510985.1. Lineage (NCBI taxonomy): Eukaryota > Metazoa > Chordata > Actinopteri > Cichliformes > Pholidichthyidae > Pholidichthys > Pholidichthys leucotaenia. Next base: position 444,236,067 of record CM035839.1, on the reverse strand, counting down.
ACTGTGATTCAGTTGTTCTTGTTGGGTCAAATGGGTGAGGGTGTTGTGTTTGAGCCCATAGTTTGAGGTTCTTGAAATCAATCAGTGGCTCAAAACGGTTCAGTAGGTCTTTGCCAACAAGTAATGGAATGGCGTCAAGTTTGGACACGTAGACCGGATGTGTCAAGGTCATGGGTCCAATGGACATGTTTAGTAGTGATACGCCCAACAGGGTTGTTTTAGTGAGCACATATGGTCGCACGGCTAATGAACAGGGTTCCAGTTTCAAGTGTTTGTTAGCGCGGTTAGCGGCTACACGTAGTTTGTCAAAAAGGGTGTGTGACATGAGAGTGATGTCAGCAGCGGTGTCTAAAACAGCGTCCTGACACACCATGTCTTCAAGGGTCAGTGGAAGGTAGAATTTCCGTGCCACCCCCCTCTCGTTTAAATCGCATAGGAATTGTGGAACCGGTGGTTCGACACAGAGTTGCGACACGTTAGAGGAGTGGTCTGTGACCTGTGGTTGGGCTGCCATAACAGCACTGGACTGCGTTGAGTCCTTTGGTCCTTCCTCATTTGCATGAGGGATTTTCTTCTTGCGTTTCCTTCATTTGGGACGCTTGTTTTGAGTTGGCACAGCTGATATAGCTAGAATGTTAGCAGTTTTATTCTCTTTATAGCTTTGAATCTCTGCTAGGAGGTGTTGGACAATTTCAATAGCTTCTCGACTGAATGTAGGAGTTTCTTCTTCCTTCCAAGGTTTGTGATAGGTCTCTGCTTCTGAGCTTCTGTGATGGGATGGAGACCATTTGTCGCAGTTACGCGTGTCTTCGTATCGGTATCTGTCATCATGGTAGTCCGTATCGTGTTCTCGTGACCTATCCCTCGGATATGGTCTACGACGGTAGTCGGGTTTTCGCAAAGTTGGTCCAAAGTGGTATCCAGAGGACCTAGTTTGGTTTTGACCTTGCTGAGGTCGCTTGGGAAAATGCTTCGGCTGTTGGTGTACTCGCGGTGTAGGAGGTGGAGTAGAGCGAGGGGCTCCTTTCAACTCCAAGGTGTTAGATGTATCGCTAATAGCTAGCACTGTGGCAGGCTCAGTGTGCTTGTTGCGACTTTGTTGCTGTTTTTGGAACGCATAGTGTGCAAACTCTCTCAGCTGACTTATTGAGTTTGACCTTGGGTTAGCTGTAACTCCTAGGTAATGACTCACAGTGGGATGGAGGTTTTGGATGAAGAGGGTCTTGAAATTGTGGTCTTCTTCCATCCCCGGTGTATTTTGAGATCCAAAATATGCAAGTAGAAGTCTCTGGTAGTAGGCTTGTGTTGGCTCTGAGCGTCCTTGCTTTACGGCTAGGGCTGCGGTTAGCCCTGCTTGTAGGCAGTCGTCAGAGAACTCCTTTTCGATGGCTTCGCGGAGCAGCGTGTAATCTGCTTTGATGTTTGTCGGCTGTCTGTCTATGAATTTTGATACTGATCTGTTAGATGTTAGTTTAATCAGATAGATGCGATCGTCTGTCGTAGCATCAGGATACTTGCGCAGGTAGTAATCAATGTCCTGTAAATAGACTTTGGCATCAGGTGAACCCGTAGGTCCTGGATCGAATTTGGTGATATTTTGCGCGACCTTGTCAAGGTCGCGGTCTGAAGGGGCACACGCACGCTGTCCACGCGGTCGTCCGTATTTGAAACGGGAATCGGGCGAGGGAGCGCGGTGGGTGTCCCGGTGTTCATGTCTTTCCTTTAGGAGCAGTTGACATTCCTTGTAGTCCTTCTTCACATTTTCAAGTTGACCTTCAACTCTTCTGAGTTCCTTCTTTGTGTCTTGAAGGGCATCTCCAAGTTCATTGTTGTCTTGGTGAAGCATGTCATTGTTATGCATCAACCGTTCCTTTTGTGACTCTGCACGGTCCAAATCTTGTAACGCTTCATCCAGTTGATTTTGAGTTTTGTCATTCTCCTCTTGAGATTGTTCCAAATTTCCTTTCAGTGTCTCGTTCTCTTCTTGGAGAGATAGGATCGTTGTTTGTTGATTTGCTAGCTCGTTCTTGGCTACTTTTAATCTTGCGACTAATGTTAGCGCAAACTTACCTAACACACTGGTGAGGTCCTTGCCTTCTGATGGTTTTTCAGTGTGTTCATTCAAAAGTTCTTCAGTGAGTTGCTCCAATTCTTCGGGCTGTGCTTCCTTGACCCGTGTTGTGAAGTTAGAAATTAAATTAGAAGTCCATGCTTCCAATGTTGTTTGAAGGTCATCCAGTTTGGTAAATTGGTCGGTTGTCTGATGACTCGTCATGTTTGACCGTTGTTATTTAGCTTCTAAAAAAAAAAAATTCAACTTGTTGATTATTCTTAAATTTGTTCAACAAGGTTTAACCTTGAGTGTTTTATTTTACAACCGTGATAGTTGAAAGTTCCTTTAGAATTTGTTTCAACTTGTAGGTTTGCAGGATGGGAAATAGAATTTTGAAATTATTTAGAAATGTAGTGATGCTTCAATTAATTCGTTCGCTGAAACTGTATTGATAAATAAAGTTGAATTGAAATTGGATTGAATTTGTTTCGCAAAACAAAACTGAAATTTCAGTGGTGTGGATTGACTTCTTTCCTTTGATTTTCAAGTCTAGTATTGGAATTTATCATCAATAACTAGCTTTGGGATTTTGCAAAATGTCACTTTGAAAGTGAGGATTTTATTTACAAAAGAAATCCAAAAGCAAAAGAGGCTAAATGCTTTAAAGGTTTAAGATTATAAGTTTCCACTTTCTTTTAAAGTTAAGGCTTTCCTTTGGTTTTATTTGTTAAAGCCTATTTCCATTTGAAGCATTAAATGTTTAAAATATTTACAAATTAGAAACAAGTGAATTGTTTGAATATTTGATATCCAAGGATTTCTTAGGATTGAAGCCAATAGTGATCTTTCTTGATTGTGATCTATAAATTTCTTATTTACAGAATAATCAATGTTTGCACCTTTTTGACTTTTCTTTTAAATCCTGGGAAAAATTTGAAAATTATGCTGGTTGGTTAAGTGTTTTTCTTTTCCTGTAGAGAAAGCATGAATCAGAAATGACACAATGAGTTTAAATAACACCTAGAGCTTCTCTTAAGTGTTAATTGCTTGATGTGGTTTCCTAAATTTGAGAAAGAGGAAAAATTATAAATATTCACCAAGTCTGTAAATTTGTTAAGATGCACAGGACTAATCCTACTTTAATGTTACTCTTGAGTAAACATCAGCATTAGAATCCTTAAGCTAAAACTGGGTTTCTGTGGGAAGGGAATCACACCATATCACATTTAAAAACAGCAAAATAAGCACACATATAGCTTCAAAGTTTGTAACTTTTTGCTTAAAAGTGTGTAAATATGTTTGCTTTTAGCTTAAAAGATTATAATATGTGGTTATATAAGTGATTAAATACAATAGAGGTGTTTGTATATGTTCCTGCTATAGGTATCTATGCAGTTAGTGGGGTTTCACCACTGAGAAAAACTTTCAGAAGCCAACAGGTCCTTTTCCTTTTATTCTTGGCATAAAAGTTTGGATTAGTGTTAAATTTAGTTTATTCCGAATAATATGAATTGCTTTGAAGTTACTTTGAAGACTTAATTTGGTTATAAATCGTCTTTAAAGATTATGTTTAAATAAAAATTGCAGTCCCTATGTTTCACCACAAGATGGAGGCAGTTTTCGTCTGCACTTCCAGAAGAGGAAACCCAATGACGTCGCAAGGAGTCAAGGATCTCTACTCAAAATGGCGGCTACAGGGAACTCTACCTAGACTTAAGATGGCGTCGCTGAGCCGATCTACATATGCGCATCATGCACAGCTTGACGGTCGCGTGCGCGACTGAGCGTGCACATGCCACGTGGATGCAAAGCTCAAGCTTCAGTCCATAAAACCACGCCTTGCTTTCCAAAGGCGGGAAAACTTTGGTCTCCCTAAACTTTATTCAACAAGTTTATACAATGGTTAATTCAATTAAATCCCAAGGGTTTGCTTCGCCTGTGGGGTGTTGAAATAACGGGGAAAACAAATAGGATTTCTTCGCTATTTTGTTTCCAGGCCTATTTTAATTATTCAGCGTGTAGTCACTTTTAAGCATGCATTAAACAACAAAAACTAAACTGACTAGGGTGCAGTGGGGGTCTTCACCCCCACCTTGGTCAGCAAACACACAGCAGTTATCAGGAGTAATCAGGGGGGCGAATTCACCCCCTCCCCCTCGTGACACAGAGACAGACAATAGACTGGCTGCAGACAATGAACCACCTTTGTGAGTTAAAATTGACCAAAATCACACACAAGCTTATATATTATTTTCCTTCTGAGTCGTTTCAAGTTCAACCAAGCCTTCACGCGGGGTACCAATATATGTAACGTAAAAATGGATATTAATAAATAATAAATATGATCAGGTATGAATTATTTAATTTATATTGATGTATTGGAATCTGAGCTCAAATCTCATTTCATATACATCAGAAAAGTTAATAACACTCGTAAGGGGCACCAGCTTCTATCTTTAAGAAGCAATTTGATCTTTAATTTCACTTTATACCTGTTTGATCACTCAATAAATTAATCAATAATCAGTCTCAAAAATTTTCCGTGAATTCGATACCTGGGCTTGAAACAGACTCAGAATGAAATAAATTCCCAACAACTTCTCATTTTTAAATATTTATTAAACAAAATGATTAATAGACATTGAAATAATTTCATTAATCATAAAATCAATCTTGTAAATGATAGATTAACAATGTCAATATTTTCGGAACCAGGGTTAAACTGAGAGATGAATTTCTATCAGTTTGAGTTAACAGATTATTAAAAACAATGCAAATTTATGGAGAAAGTTTGCTAATTATGAAAAAGTCCTAAATTAATCTTAAGAAAATAAAAACGGAATTTTAATGAAAAGGAGAGTTATGTTAAGGGCTTCTTAATTTGCATCTGATTAGATATATAAATTAGTACCGAACCTCAAGTTTAATTCAGCAGATGAATTAAAGTTTTTCAGCTCACGTGATCCTCAGTGATGGCAGTTCTGTCGTCCTTTTTCAGCCCAAGACTTTGTGGATGTGAGGGAAATATCTGCCAGCAGATACTTCAAGGGTTCACAGCTCGACCTTTAGATTCAAGCGGTCGAAGGAGGCTGGATTCTGGGCTGCATGACCCACAGTTGAAACGGGTCTTAGCCAGATGGTGCCGACGTCTCTTCAGAGTGATGTGGGACAGCTGTGTGTTGATCCTACAGCTGCACGTTATGTGGGAGCTGCGTCTTTCTTCAAGAGGTCTTCGGTAATAATTAAGAGATATCTAATCCGATTTCAAATTAGAAAAGAAACTTTCGGACTTTAGATAAAAATAGTTTTGGGAGGTGCTTGGTCAAGAAAAATATTATAAAAATAAAGTCAAGATTAAAGTTTACCTTAAAATTAAACAAACGGCGGTTTTACAGAAAGTTTAACAAAAAGTGATAAATTAAGAATTGGAGTTTGACTCCGATTAAGAATTGAGCTCAAAGAAAAAGGAATTCCTAGGCATTTAAGAGAAGAAGAAAATACACAGTTACATGAATTACAAGTTATCTGCTCTGTGTTCAAAAAAACGACATGTGGTCGAAGTCCTTTGTTCTCCCTTGCTGTGTGTAGACAATGGAGGAGATCAGAAAAAAAACGAGCAGCCGGGAAGAAATCCGGGGAGGAAAAGAGGTCCGGAGCAGAAGAGTAATTGTTGCTGAGCCAAAGTGAGATGATGCTACACAAGTTAAAATAACTCATGATATCATGCCAATGCAAACAGCTCCTTGCAAAATAGTGAGACACTGAATAAGTGACTGTATTATGCACTCAACTAATATTTCCACCGATTTAATTTTTTTCCAGTCAGTGTAAGGTCTCCAGTGAGGTAAGACTAGTAATCCCCCATAGAGACAATACTGCCTCCTATCTAAACAGACTTCAGACACAATAAGAGTGGCTGAGGGCATCACATAGCTATATCTAGCCTATTTATCTACTTACCATCATTACAGAGGTCTGTTGACTCTAGCTCTGCCAAGTAGCTTCCACAACAGCCTAAATGAGAGAACACAAAACCTAAACTATGAATGCTATAACTCAGACAAAGCACATTTGAAATCTGTCCACCTTGGGGTATCAATGTGAAGTGGTTTACTTACCATTATTAAGCTTGTCAAATGACTGAACCCCCTCCGAGCAGCTTACTCCAGAGGCTAAAAGAAGGGAACACAAGACAGGAATAGTGCTGTAACTTTTCAACACATATCACATGACTGATATGTATGCATGTATTTACGGAGGAACTAAATGCTTGTAAATTAAAGCTCGCATGCAATTGCATTTCGTTTCTGCCATTGTAATAAGTAATGACATACCACCACATGGTACAGAGGGGTACTGGTTGGATTCTGGCAGCACTGTATTAACAAATAAATAGAATTATACATGGCAATACTTAGGTGTAGCAGTTGTCATAACTGTCAATGTACCTGGAAAATGAATAGTAGGTGGCTTGGCAAATTTTCTCTTAACACTGCTGGATTCTGGCTCCCCATCTGACTCCACGTACACAGGATTTGGCCTTGAAAATAAAAATTAAACATTCCCAGCAATTGAAAAAATATTAAATATAATTACATTAAATGAGCAAGCCTTGAGACAGACACTGTTCTTGGGTCATTGCCCGTTTTTGTAAAATGAGGCAATTTGGCGTACAAGTACACATAGACATGACACTAGTCTATCACAGGATGGACATCCAATCCAACCCTCGAAGCTGAGTGCTAAGCAGGGAGGGACGAGCTATGACTCGGCCAGAGATTGAACCCTGACCTCCTTATCTCAGGGTGGACACAAGGCAGCGGTGTCTAGGTGTAGGCTAATTTAATAAACACATTTGGTTAAGGAATTCAACTGTACCTTTTCTTTTACGACGTACATCTTCTTCCTCCTCCGATTCCAAATCAGTGGTCGGACATCCAGTAGATACATACTGTTCTTCATTTTGCTTGGCCTTTTCAAATGAATCTGCAAAAGAACAAGCAGAAAATACAGTATGCCATTTTTAAGAAGTATGATTACTACTTAAACAATATAATACAAACAGGGTTTTGAAAATGGCAGTCAGATTTTAATTCAAATACATTTCTGTTTAGTTACCAAACATATCTGATAATATAATGCCAAATATATCTTATACTGTACCCCAACACACCTACAATTAATGGTTCTCCTTAGACACCAGAAAGGAGAACAAAATGGGGATCAAGGTTACCACTTTAATTAACCTGATTGACTAGTCCCATTTGTGACTGTTATAAAAGTAATGCCATTCATTCTGTCACAAATGGGATTGACACCCCTAAATGTGTGTCGTTGGCCAGCGGGAGGCCTCCTCCTCCACCTTTCTTAGTTCACCATTATAAATAAACCAACTGCTTAACCATGGTGCTGGTTACAATAATGCTTATGTAACTATTAAAAACGCTAATAATATATAATTATATACACAGATAAATTAATGTTTTAATCACGAGACTCGCTAGCAAAATGGCGGGCATAACGTTAACTAGCATGCTAGCTAATGTTAATATATTATATGCATTGCTAATACAAGCAACAGACTCCGGACTAAGTTGGCACGGCAATAATTCACAAAGTTAAGATAAGATAAGCCTTTATTAGTCCCACAACGGGGAAATTCCAGGATTGCAACAGCACAGGGATAGCAACACTCAGAGCAACAATCAGAAGGCAAGAAAAAACAAGCAAGCAAGAGCAGCTAATATACATATATACATATTACTATAAAATATATATATATACACACACACACAGACACACAGTGCAGAGCATTGTAGCTGGATGGAATAAATATATGAATATATGAACACACAGTGCAGAGCATTGTAGCTAGATGGAATAAATATGTAAATATATAAACACCCACAGTACGGAGCATTGCAGCTAGGTGGAATAAATATGCAAGTATATAAACACACACAGTGCGGAGCAATGTAGCTAGATGGAATAATATGTAGATATATAAATATATAAACACACCCAGTGCTGAGCATTGTAGCTAGATGGAATAAATATGTAAATATATAAACACACACAGTGCAGAGCATTGTTGCTAGATGGAATGAAACAGCATAACCGTCTACTTAGTTATCCTACATGGTATGATTATGTGCCCATACATATTCTCACCCTCCATAGCGACCGGTATGTTCCTAGTTGTATGCCGGAGGGGACCATTGTGTAAGTCTATTGCATCTTTTGCATTCAAAAAACTATTAGTTTGTTACGTCTTTTTGCTATCTCTGCGAGCAGCCCTGCTTAGGTTGTACAGTCTGACAGCCGTTGGTAGGAAGGACCTACGAAACCTCTCGGTTGTGCACCTGGGATGATGTAGTCTGCTGCTAAATGAGCTCCTCAGTGCATTCAGTATGTCCTGCATAGGGTGGAACTCGGACTCCAGCAGAGATGACAGTTTAGCCACCGTCCTTCTCTCTCCTATCTCCTCCATCGGATCAAGGCGCTGCCCCAGGACAGAGCTAGCTTTCTTAATCAGTTTGTTCAGTCTCTTCCTATCGGCTGCAGTAATGCCACTGCCCCAGCAGACCACTCCAAAAGTGATGGCTGATGCCACCACCGTGTCATAGAATGACTTCAGCAGCGCCCCTTGTACACCAAAAGACCTGAGTCTCCTCAGCAGGAACAGCCTGCGCTGTCCCTTCTTGTAGAGTGCAGCAGTATTGTGTGACCAGTCTAGTTTATTGTTCAGATGAACACCCAGGTACTTATAGGATGTCACCATCTCGATGTCTGTTCCCTGTATATTTACTGGTACTGTGAGGGGCTGCCCATGCCTGCGGCAGTCCACCACCAGCTCCTTAGTTTTCCTCGCGTTGATCTGGAGGCAGTTCCGATGGCACCAGTCCACGAAGTCCTGGATAAGCCCTCTGTACTCAGCTTCATCTCCATTGGAGATGAGGCCAACGATCGCAGAGTCATCAGAGAACTTCTGTAGATGGCAGTGTGTTGTGTTGTGTGAGAAGTCCGCAGTATAAAGAGTGAACAGGAAGGGAGCCAGCACCGTTCCCTGGGGGGCCCCCGTGCTACTGATGATCGTGTCGGAGACACAGTCCCGGGTTCTCACAAACTGAGGCCGGTTCGTGAGGTAGTCCAGGATCCATGATGACAGGTGCTGGTCCACCCCTGCGCGCAGCAGCTTGTCCTTCAGGATCATCGGTTGGATGGTGTTGAAAGCACTGGAGAAGTCAAAGAACATGATCCTCACCATATTCCCGGGCTTCTCCAGGTGGGACAGAGAACGGTGAAGGAGGAAGATCACCGCATCCTCCACCCCAATGCCATGCTGGTAGGCGAACTGGAGTGGATCCATCGCTGGTTCCACCAGGGGGCGGAGGTGAGCAAGGAGCAGTCTCTCCAGGGTCTTCATCAAGTGGGACGTCAAGGCCACCGGTCTGTAGCTGTTCAGGTCTTTGGGGTGGGAAGTTTTTGGTACAGGTACCACACAAGATGTTTTCCACAGCTGTGGTACCCTCCCCAGTTTCAGGCTCATGTTGAAGATATACGTCACAATCCCACACAGCTGGTCTGCACAGGACTTGAGGAGCTTTGCGCTGATGCCGTCCGGTCCCGGCGCCTTCCTCGCCTTGATCTTCCTCAGCTCCGTCCTCACCTGGGTCCTGGTCAGGGTCAGGATGGGGGGCTGTGTGTTGGGAGTGGGGGGGGGTGTTGGTGGAGTGGGGAGTGGGCAGCAGGACTTGATTTCTTTAGAGGCAGCAGTGGTTGTTGTGCAGTCAGGGGGGAGGGCGGTTGGTCAAATCTATTGAAAAACAGATTCAGGTTGTTCGCCCACTCCCTGCCCCCTGTGGCCTGGGGGGAGGTATACTGGAGCCCCGAGATGGTTTTGAGGTTTCTCCAGACCCCGCTGATGTCGCTCTGTTGCAGCTTGTCCTCCATCTTCTTCCTGAAGCTGTCCTTGCCTTCTCTGATCTTTCTCCTCAGCTCCCTCTGTACGGACTTCAGCATCTCCCTGTTCCCCGACCTGAAGATCCTCTTCTTCTCTCTCAGAAGTGTTTTTATCTCAGGGTTGATCCAGGGTTTGTTGTTTGAGTGACGCCGTATGGTCTTGGTGGGAACGGATTTGTCCACACAGAAGCTGAGGTAGCCCGTGAAGGTGTGAATGAGGCCATCGATGTCCTCACCATGTGGATCGCAGAGCTGCTTCCAGGCGGTGGCTTCAAAACAGCCCTTTAGAGTGTCCATTGTCTCCTCAGACCATAACTCCACAGTGTGCATGGCCGGAGGTTGTCTGTGCACTAGGGGTTTGTACACCGGTCGGAGATGAACCAAGTTGTGATCCGATCTCCCAAGTGGGGGGAGTTGTGATGAGGTGTACGCCTCCTTAGTGTTTGCGTAGAATAAGTCCAGTGTTTTATTGTCTCTAGTGTGGCATGTGACATACTGGGTGAACGTGGGTAGAATGGGAGATAGTGAAACATGGTTGAAATCGCCTGAGATGAGGAGAAGAGCATCTGGGTGTTCTGTCTGCAGCCTGCTGGTTACTGAATGGATGACGTCACGTGCTGTCCCAGCGTTCGCCGTCGGATTTGCATAAACAACAATGCAGATCACGTGTGAGTGTTCTCTCGGGAGATATGTAGGCCTCATGCTAACAGCTAGCAACTCAATGTCTTTGCTGCAGTGTCGTTGTTTAACAGTGATATGTCCCGGTCTGCACCAGTTGTTGTTAACATACATTATCACTCCACCGCCCCTAGCCTTGCCACTGTCTGGTGTTCGGTCAGCTCGTATCATGTGAAAACCCTCCAGCTCAATGTTAGCATCTGCTGCTAGTTAAAAAGTTAACATTTACTCAAATGATGACAGCCATATAATGGTATCTGAATGGAATAATATATAATATTAGCAAAAGGACTTACCAATTAACTATTATTAGCTGGCATGCTAGTGATTGATAATGCTATCAAACTAAAACCTCCGGACTATAGTTTACACGACACGGCAATAATACACAAAGTTAGCATTTAGTCTAAAGATGACAGCCAGATGATGGCATCTGAATGGGCTAATGAATTATATTTCATAAGGACTTGCCAGTTTGTCTCACACAGAGAATTCGCTGACGTTCTGTGTCTCCGCTGCCACAAGACAAATGTTAAACCGCCAAGTTTGAACTAAAATCCCGTGAGAGCTCGCGCAATATCGCGTGAGACCAGCGCTGGTCTCGTGAGCTGCCTGCCGCGCCCCCCTCCTTCCCACCCACCCCCACACACCCCCACCACAAGCGCCATTGAAACAATGTCAAATTAAATGTAGGGCATTTCAGCATTGAAAAATCATCATCTATACGACATTGATTCAACAACAGTCTTTCAAACGTTGAAATGGTAACCGTAATTAAACATTGTATCAACATAGATTTTTCAACCTCAACCAAAAATAACCAATCTGACCAAAATCCAACATTGAATTAATGCCTTTTGCTATCTGGGTTTCTGTCTTTCCATCTACATTAGCGATGGTCAACATGCATGACGAAGAGATGTGGCTCTTGGAACGGCAACATGACCAGCGGCAAGAACACCATCAGGAGTACATGCAGCATTTGCAACAGGTGGCCGCAGATGTGCGGGCAGATGCGCGTGAAGCCCTGGAGCAGGACGTTGTGTTACGAAGGGAAGAGCTCGCAAAGGTGTCATCATTCAACAGAGATTTCCTGACCCTATTTGGCAGGCTTGTGGACGCATTTAGCAGTCGGCGTGTCTAACCATGTCTCCCCACACCCAGTCTGTTTTTTTGTTTGTAAATTTTGCTTCTGGAATAAAATTGTATTGTTTGCATCAAAAGTCTGGTTTATCTGTCATGACACCGTATGAGAGAAGCCAATAATTACATACACATTCCATTCTCTGTTCACTCCACATGCTGCTGTTCATCAGGTCAGGTGTATAGCCTTCTAATGGTAATTTAATTTTTAACAACACAACGAAACGTAATGTCTTGGTAGGTTTTTTTTTATTTTAAACAAATTTGCAATGCGGAATCCATTTCTCTTGAACGGGTACATTTTTTATGTTATAAGCAGTTGTACAGGTGTGCTTGAACTTGTACAGTAGACTGATAAAGGTAAGTACAGTGATCCCTCGCTACTTCGCGCCTCACCTTTCGCGCCCTCAGTGTATCGCGGATTTTTCAAAAATATTCATCAAAAATTCAAAATTGAGAAAAAATGGGCGGGCGCTAGCAGAAGGCAGGGAGACTACATTAGAACATCAGGTATCAACACGGAGAGCCCGCACAACTCAAAATCCACCTCTCTGTTCGCTGTTCTCGTGTTGGCTCGGCTCGGGAATCTCGCAAGCTGATTGGCCGAGACATTTTACCCAGCTTCTCTCCCTGCCGAGCGCCCATACCCAGGGAAGGAAGACCGCATTCATTGTTCTTTATTGCTCGTGTTGCTTAGTCTCGCCGCGTGGAACTTTTCGCTGTTCTCTTGTGCCTTTTTGTGCGAAATAGTCTTCCCGTCGAGCCACTACGCCGCCTCCTGCAGCTTTTCCAGCTCTATCGGAAGCTGCCCTCGACGATGCTGCGCCTCTAGCACCTGACGATGAGGCGTCACCTGAGGAGCAGTAAAGCTCTCATTAACCTGTGCAGTAAATCATCTTCATCTTGAGTTACGTATCTTGTTATAAGAATAAAAGAGTTCTAAAAACATATTTATGTACACTTTATTTACATCTACGTATGTATGTACACTTACACACACACACACACACACACACACACACACACACACGTATCATATGAGAGAGAGAGTGAGAGAATGAACGTACGTATTATTTATGGGTGACGTCATTAGGGGTGACGCTACTTCGCGGTTTTTCACTTTTCGCAGTCGGTTCTGGAACCCATTAACCGCGATAAGTGAGGGATCACTGTACATGTAAGTTGAATGTTGCCTCACCAGTCAAAATTTAATAAATTAAGAAGGAATCTCGCAAAAATTTGGCACTAATAACAGTAGACAAATTGGACAAGGATACACAACTGTGTTTTTGTTGCACACAACTGTTTTTACCAACAAGTGCAAAATTTATATTCCCTTTTCCCAAAAATTAAAAATCAATTTGTAAGTAAAAGTGGGAGACCTTGACATGGGAAAATATGACATGTAACAGCACATGATTTATAGTTCAATTTGCATTTCCACCTAAGCGAAATTGGCTTGTCGAGCTGGATTTTTGTGAAGATGGCCTGTGCGGTGTTTCTGCATGTAATTACATACCTGTCAAGTGATACGGTTTCGCCGTATTTTAATACGGGGAAAATGCAATTTTAGCAAATACGGGCGTATTGCCATTTCTGTACGCCAAAGAGAAAAATATACGGGAAAAAAAATTATTGAGAGTGAGGGGAGGAACACGTCGTGTGTGACCCCCACAGCGTACAGGGCTGTCAGAGCGCTCAGCGTGAGCAATTATCACAACAGTGAGAAGTGTGGACTCATCATTAGGCTGATGGCTTCGCACGTTCTTAACAGATACGCATTATGAACAAGAGGACAGGTAGATGGACCATGCACAACATTTTATTTACAAAAAACATTTTTGAAATATGTATGCACATAAATGTGGGCGAAATAGACAAGTACTACACAGCACAGCATCTCGTATATCGGCTCCCTGCTCCTCTGCTCTCTGTGCCGCTGCCACCACTGGTTCATCTACTGCATCATCCAATGTAGTGTCAAACGTCTCTCCATGACTCTCACACAGATTGTGCAGAGCACAAGAAGTCAGCACCATAGATTTAACCAGTTTCATGTCACAGTCATTCCTCTCTCCTTCCTCCTTCCTTCTCTCCTCGTCATCAGCCATTTTCTTTGTTGTGGAGGATTCGGTTGCGTGTTTGACGTCACGAGAGTGTGGCGCCGCCTGCTGTTCAGGAACTCCCACCCACCGCAGGTGTGCCAGCAGGTGCGCCAGCAGTAGTAGAAAAGCAACCGAGGCCGAACCGAACTGAAGTGAGTAGAGTCAGGTTTTCTAAAGCCCCATTTCCACCAGTATCACCTTGGCTTTACTTTTTTTTACTTGTTTCTGTTTTTCGCCATTTCCACCTCAGTCCTCATGGTTTAACCGTTACGATTTTCGTGCCTGTTAAGAGGCAGGGTACAGCCGAGCGAAAAGCGAGGTGTGATTTGACGTCAATCGACTGCTAACTGCTGATTGGTCAGGATGTAACATCACAAAACGCGTCCGTTTTGTTTTCTGTTGAAGCTACACGATCACCATTTGTAATTTCAGCGAGTAACCGCGGTGACTGGATTCACAATTGTGTTCTCATATAACGATGTCCACGCGCAAGTTTATTCCATGAACAAACGAGGAGGTGCGGACTTTTCTGTCCCTTGTAGCCGATGACTACATCCAGAGCGAGTTGGATGGGGCAACTCACAATGAAAAAATATACCAGGAAGTGTCCGGCCTGCTAGCAATGGCAGAGAATTTGGACTCGACACGGCCACGCAATTGGAAAACGGTGACGGTGAGTGTTGTTTTGTTATTTTCCGTCTTCTTGCCTTTCGGTCAAAAGCGCACTTTATTTAAGCAATAAAGAAAGTTGTTTGATTGTGGGCAATTGTGGTGATGGCTAGCTCGCTAATAGCTAGCTACCTCTGTACCTTGCTGCTACCTCGCATCAAGCTGCTGAATCGCGCTTTTATTTCAGTATTCACGTGAACAAAATGCTGACGTAAGCTTATTGTATCCTGGTTAAAAAGTTTTGTGTTTGCGGTACATGTTGCACTTTATTTGTGAGCTTTATTGTGTGTTTTTTCCTTCTATACACAGTTTTCAAATCCCAGGGGTCCGCCTCACCAACCGCCAGCTCCATCACTATCCGGCATCTCCCGGTCAAGTGCTGGTAAGGCACAACAAACTGAAAATTACCACCCGGTTGTTTTTATATGTGATTGTTATTTTCTATAGACGCATAATAAGGAATTTAAAATGTCTTTCTACGTTTATAAAAATACTAGATTCAGGGGTGTTCATAGCCACAGTGGCCCAGTGTTATAGGTGTGTTGGTGGTGGAAATACTGTTGTATTTTCACAAAAAAAAAAAGGAGCACATGTACCAACTTCAAATCAACATGCTTGATTGAAATTCTTCAAGTCAGCTAACACTATTAACCCATTCTGATTTATGAGGCCACAGTACAAAGAAATTCTTTTAAAAATAACCCATTAAATCAAAATACTTTTTACAATTAATCCTTTTTGAAATGAAGGGGGGCCTAACCACAGCACCACAGAAGTTGCATATAGTCCACTCTACTGAGGGGCAGCAACATGACAGTAGAGCTTAAATACAGCAATGAAGCATCCCACCGCAGGCTTTCAACAGTTTAATTCCATAATATTTTTTCTGACATGTTTTGATCCAGTGTTATCTAAATACAATGACTTCTGTCTTTCATATAGGCAAGCTGAAAAGGTCCAACAACATTGCAGACCTTGCATCACTGATGGCCCAGAATCATGCTGAGGAGATGCGGATCCATGAAAGGATGCTCGAACAGCATCAACGGCAGCATGAACAGCACAAAAGACACCTGCAGTTAGCCCATGAGCAGGAAGCCGCATTAAGAAGGGATGAGCTGACAGAGACGGCTTCCTTCCACGGAGCCTTCCTAAACCATTTTGGCAGTCTGGTCGAAGTACTGAAAGCTCCCCATTTGTAAACATGTTTTGGGAATATTTGTAATGTAATAAAATGTTAGTCTTTTGGATAAAAGTGTGGTTTGTATATTATAACACTGGATGATAAAGGCGAATAATTACATACGCATTCCATTGTCTCATTTGACCCTAATGCCGCTGTTCAGCCATAAAGGTGTCAAGATTTTTAATGGTAATGTAATTGTTATTGTTAAATTTAATAAATATTACCACTGCTGTATACATTGCTCTACATTGGGTACAGTTTTTAAGTAAAATTGTAAGCAGTTGCACAGGTGTAATTTACATTCAGCAGTAGACACTGATAAAGGTGAAAGTCGAATTGGGTAAAAGGTAAGTACATGTGAATTGAATGTTCTATTGGCATTCCAAATTCTGAGAATTCCAATAAATTATAAGCAGTCTAGTATAATATAAAGCGAAAATACCCATACATGTAAAACCAAATATAACATTTTCGATGTTGTAAACGACATGAATATGATAAACCTATGCTATTGATGCTAACCCAGAGTAACTGCAGCAGTGAGAAGGTATTCTTTACATCTGGCCATCTGGAGCCGAGGAGAGAAGGATTTAAAAGGAGGACGAACCAACCGAGGCGGCGATTGGGAGCTCGGGCGCGGCGTTGGTGAGAGACGGGGGCCACCTGGATCCAGCAGGACAGTGGTCTGAACCGGTGCTCAATTGCGAGGCCCAGCCGAGGAACGACCAGACTGACGGCGGTCGGTGACGGGGCCTAGACGGGGCCCAGCGGAGGAGCCTCCTAGCCAGACGGCGACGAGTGGCTGTGATCGGTGGATTCCGGCTGCGCCGGCGGTGCACGACACAACTGGCCAGGTAGACGGAGGCAGGCGCCGGCGATAGACGGCGGTGATCTGCGGAGCTGAGCAGCGTCACTCGGCGGAGAAGCTGCGCAGGAGCGGCGGGTCCAGTAGTGACCGAGCTAGTTGAGGCCTAGCCGGATTCTCTGCTTATTTCTATCCACAGGTCAGTAAAATGCCACCCAAAAAAGAGGAAATGGAAGAAATTAAAAAAACTCTGAACTTTGTGTTAGATGAACTGGCCAAAGTGACTAGCCAGCAGGACAAAATATTAGACCTAATACAGGAGGTACAAGCCCTACATTCAATAATAAAAGAAAAAGACAAAAAAATTATGGACCTGGAGCAACACGGGCGTCTTTTGGAGCAACGCGTTGAGGATCTTGAACAAGGTTCTCGCATTGATGACATAGTTATAAGTGGACTAGACATCAGATATCAGTCGTACGCCCATGCCGCTACAGGACTGAGTGGTGAACATGCTTCCATAAGTGAATCAATGTCCTTAGAAAACCAAGTGCTTCAGTTCCTTAATGATAAAGACATTAAGGTAGAAGGCAATGCGATCTCAGCCTGTTATGCTTTACCGAAGAAAGATAACAAAACAAAGAAATCAATTGTGATGCGCTTTGTGAACAGGAGGGTGAAAAATGACATACTGAGGCAGGCCAAAAAACTAAAGGAAACTCAAGTTTACCTAAATGAACACCTGACAAAAAAAAACGCTGAATTAGCACGGCAGGCACGGATGCTAAAGAAACATAATAAGATACAGTCAACCTGGACAAGAAATTGTAGAATTTGGATTAAACTAAATGGAACACCTGAGCAAGCAAAAAGTATAATGATCAGAGATGCTACTGACTTAGATAAATACAGATGAACACTGACTATGAAACACAGAGTGAGGAAACTCAAACTCTAAAAATATGCCACTATGCTGAACATAAACCACAAGAGATGGAGAATGATATTGATCCTGATAACCACTTTTTCAATAATATTCATAACCACTGTGAATATTACACTGAAAAGCAATTCAAAAGTCAAGTGCAATTAGATGGTAAACTGTCAATAATACACTTCAATAGCAGAAGTCTTAACAAAAACTTCTCACAGATTCAGGACTATTTAAAACAGCTAAACAGAAAATTCACAGCTATAGCAGTCTCTGAAACCTGGCTTAATGCAGACCAGGCTCCCCTGATGGCAATAGAGGGATATCAGATGTTTAACATTAACAGATCTCAAAAAAAGGGTGGTGGTGTTGCACTGTATATTGATGACCTATATAGATGTAAGCTTGTAAATGAAATGTCCTTAGCACTACCAGGGATTCTGGAATGTGTTACTGTTGAGATTGACCTAGACAAAACAAAAAATCTAATCATAAGCTGCATATACAGAACGCCGGGAACTTGCATTGAGACATTCAGAGATAAATTAGTCGAGCTGTACAATAATATTACTAGTAAGAAAATGGTAGCAATTTGTGGAGATTTCAGTATTGACCTACTTAATCCACATCAACAAAATGTAGTTACAGAGTTCATGAACTCTATGTACAGCATGAGTCTATATCCCACAATAACACATCCCAGTAGAATCACAGCTCACTCTGCTACACTTATTGACAACCTGTTTGTCAATGTTCTCGACAAGAAAATAGAAAGTGGATTATTGATAAATGATATAAGCGACCACTTGCCAATCTTTGCACTTATCCATGGCCACACGGGGCCCAACCCAGAAAAAAATCTCAAAATCGTTCAGACACAAATCACCAAACGCAATCAGTTCTTTTAAAGAGGACTTGCTGAAGCAAGACTGGACAGAAGTCTATGTATCAGATGTAAATGAAGCCTATGACACATTTACAAACATTGTAACCACTCTTTATGAAAAAAACTGCCCATTAGTTAAAAAAAAGCTTAAACACAAATTTACTGACAAACCATGGCTAACCAAAGGACTACAAAAGGCGTGTAAAAAGAAAAATTTATTATATAAAGCTTTCATAAAGAAAAGGACAAAAGAAGCAGAGCAGCGGTATAAAACATACAAAAATAAGTTAACATATATAATAAGATGTAGTAAAAGAGACTATTACAGTAAAGAACTGGAAAAAAACAAAGACAATATTAAAAATACATGGACAATAATCAACAGTATCCTTGGAAATAAAAGCAGAAATACCAGCTACCCAACTAACACTCCAAAAAATAATAAATCGACTCCGAATGTGAATATAGCTTCACCTGCAGATGAATTTAATAATTTTTTTGTTAACATTGGACCTAAACTGGCCCGAGAAATACCCACTATGGTGCCAACAGGTGATTCAATATGCAATAACACTGCTGTAAAAGACACCATCTTCATAAAGAACACAGACGAAAGAGAGGTCATTGAAATTGTTAAATCGTTCAAAAGTAAAACATCTACTGACTGCGATGGTATTGATATGCTACTAGTCAAAACTGTTATCGAATGCATAGTGAAACCACTGACGTATATCTGTAACCTGTCTCTCCAATCAGGTATATTTCCCAATGCAATGAAAATAGCTAAAGTAATTCCAATTTACAAGACAGGCGACAGAGGGGAACTCTCCAACTACAGACCAATTTCACTATTACCGCAATTTTCCAAGATACTTGAAAAAATATTCTATGAGAGAATTGACAACTTCATACTGAAGAATGATTTATTGTGTGAGCAGCAATATGGGTTCAGACACAAAAGGACAACAGCATATGCCTTAATGGAATTTACAGAAAAAATATCAACAGCCATTGAAAATAAAGAGTATTCAGTTGGAGTATTCCTGGATCTTAAAAAAGCATTTGATACAGTAGATCACAATCTATTATTAAAGAAACTACAAAATTGTGGTATCAGAGGGGTAGCACTGTCCTGGTTAAGAAGTTACTTAAAGAATAGATATCAGTTTGTATGTGTTAACAACAAAAACTCAGAGCTACTGAAGGTCACCTGTGGAGTCCCACAGGGTTCAGTTTTGGGACCATTATTATTCAATATGTATATAAATGATATATGTAAAGTTTCAGAAAAAATGGACTTAATATTGTTTGCTGATGACACTAACCTGCTATGCAGTGGAAACAACTTGGAACAACTTCTGGATACACTCGGAAAGGAATTAGGAAAGCTGAAACTGTGGTTTGATTCAAACAAATTAACGCTCAATTTAAGCAAGACAAAATTTATAGTCTTTAACAACCATCACAACTACCCAGTACCCAAACTCAGTGTAAATGGTGTAGAGATTGAAAGGGTATCCGAAACTAAATTCCTTGGAGTAATAATTGATAACAAACTGTGTTGGAAGCCACATATTAATTATATAAAAGGTAAAGTATCCAAATCAATTGCAATATTACACAGAGTGAAAAATTTGCTGAATCAACCCACACTATACACCTTGTATCATTCATTAATACTCCCATACATGACATATTGTAATGAAGTATGGGGAAATACATATAAAACAAACATATATCCACTCTTTATGCTTCAAAAGAGAGCTATTAGAATAATCAACAAAGCAGCTTACAGGGAACCAACAAACCCACTTTTTCTTAAACAAAAAACTCTCAAGTTGAAAGATCTGATCGACTTTAAAACCGCAATAATAATGTTCAAAGTGAAGAATCTATCACTGCCCGCAAATATCCAAAAGTTGTTCCAAACAAGGGAGAAACAATATCACTTCAGAGGAACATGTATATTTCAAAAGCCTACAGTGAGAACAACTACCAAGCAACACTGTATTTCAGTGCAAGGTGTCAGATTATGGAACGATTTTGGACCTGAATTAAAATCATGTACAAAGCTTGGACAATTTAAACAAAAACTAAAGGAAGAAATATTCCAAACATATTTACAAGACGACATGTAAACTCACATAAGGATTGACATTTCCAGCCTGTGTTGTGTTATAGCTTAGTTTTTCTTTTTTCTCTGTGACACTATGTCTTAGATTTGTTTTTGAATAGTAACCGCTTAACTTAGACTAGCTCAGTTTTCTTTTTCTCTCAGTCATATTTTGTCTTAGCCTTGTTTTAAATTGTAATCGCTCTTGTCTTGTTTTCTCTTTTTTCTCCTTTGAATTCTTGGATGGAATATGGGTGGGCAATATAAGCTGCGGCTTCAGCCATCACCCATTTCGGATAACTCACGTGGAATTGTATAGTAGAAGGAGTCTTTGTCTAATTTGACCTTGTTGTTATATTATACAGTTTCTTTTAACCTGTAATGTACTATCCGAAATAAATTCATTCATTCATTCATTCATTCATTCATTGTGATTCAATAGATCCATAGTGATCTTTGGTTTGAAAAAGAAAATTATAATTTGGTGTTGGGCAGTGTGACAATGTCACAGTATTTAGTAGGATTAAAAAAAGTTTCATAAAATTTCTAGGTTCATTGGCAATTCCATCAAACCACAAGTGAGTTGTCTAGCTGCAGCATTTTTTTTAGTCATTTCTACGTTGTTTTAGTGTGTAATTAGCCACCACTGAACAGATAACTGTTATAAATAACAATAGATGGGAAAAATGATACTCAAATGATACACAATGGGCCTAGATTTGGATTGGCTTTTTTATAATATTATAAATTATTTGGTAAGTTAAAGTTAACTGGAAGTATGACAAGTTTCCACATATAATTCCAAGGTCAATTGTCAATTCCATCAAACCAAAAGTGCGTTGTCTAGCTGCTGCTTTTTTTGGGAAGTCAGTTTATCATCAGTGTATCATTATTACACAATACACAAAATGGGTCTAGATTTGGATTGGCTTTTTTTTATAATATTATAAATTATTTGGTAAGTTAAAGGGGTTTAGGATTAAACTTCTGCATTATTTTAAATTACTCTGGTGTTTTAGCATTCAATTAACCGTCTGTTAACATTTAACCGTTTTGAACAACAGAGGCGATGTAGATGAAAAGTGCACAACATTTTATTTAAAAAACATGTTTGACATATGTATGCACATGAACACTGAACAAATGAAATGATCTCTGCTTCATATGCAGCTGCTTCAGATTCCTCCTGGGCAACCGCTATTCTCCTCTCCTGCTCCAATGTGTGTTGTCTCAATCCACGTCGTCTTCTCCTGTAAAATACTCTTGTCTCGTTAAAGACATTCATTGTGTTAAAAACCCACAGAAGAATAGTGACCACCGTGGAAATCCTCCGCTCGTAATCCGCTATTTTTTTCTTTGTTGTGGAGGAGTCGGTCGCGTCCTTTACTACGTCAGCAGAGTGTAGCGCCACCTCAATCCCACCCACCCCCAGCAATACTCGGCTTTCCGTGGTTGTGATGGAGGCGCAGCCGCGGGAGAAACAAGTAAAAAAGAAAAGAAAAGAGTAGCGCAGAACTATATAGTGGAAATGTGGCATAATTGGGGCTAGTGGAAAAGGGCCTTATGTCTGCTCTGAGGTAAATTTGATTCTGTCCAACATATTTTAACAAAATGCAACTGACTTAATTGCGGTAGAAACATTGATATAGCTCAGAGATTTAATTTGTTTACAGTGTTTGAAGCAGCAGGGCGGCGCCATGGAAAAGTGGTTAGCACTGCGGCAGCACAGTAACTCACCCTTGGCCGGGGGATCCTGGGTTCGTTCCCAGCCTCCGACCAACAGTGATCTGTGTGGAGTTTGCATGTTCTCCCCGTGTCTGCGTGGGTTTACTCCGGAATTTCTCAGGTTTCCTCCCACATGCCAAAAACATGCAAGTTAAGTTAATTGGCATCAAACTGGGGATTCTAAATTGTCCTTAGGTATGACTGTGAGAGTGAATGGTTGTCTGTCTCTCTATGTTGGCCCTGTGATGGACTGGCGATCTGTCCAGGGTGTACCCTGCCTCTCACCCAAAGATGCTGGGAAAAGCTCCAGCCCCCCCCACGACCCGAAAAGGATTAAGCAGAAGACGATGAATGAATGAATGTTTGCAGCAGCACTAACAAATGGAGCTATGGTCTGCGAGGCCACTTTTAAGGTCATCTTCCCATCCTTAGATAGTCGTAGGAAGTGGTACGGTTATATTACTGTTTTTGAGGTGCAAAGGGCCGTGCTCCTGCATTTGTGATGGACAGTCGTTTTTTAACAACGAAAAGTGTCCCGTTTCAGTGACAGCCATACGTTCTAAACTAGTACCAAAAACTGCAACCATAATTCATGCAAGGCATCATGGGGTCTAGGAATAAGATGGATAAAGTCCAGTAAATTGTCCATATGCATCACAATGTTTAGACAGGTGTTGCAGAAATAAATTATACAATTACAAATAATAAACCCAAACCGTTTTGCGCCTCTTGAACCATGTGCAGGTATGATGACAATCCCAGGGCATCTCTGGCTGCCTCCATTTCCTTCTAACCCATAATGCCTCAGTCACGCCCTTTTATCCCAGTCATGTGACCCGCAACCCTCACATAAACAACTTTATTAACAAAGTGTAAATAAACTGGTTGCCCTTAAAATCATATTTTAACTCCTTTTAGCCACAATAAATATTCATCACACATTTCAACAACAATTTTATCAACCAAATAAATTACAAAAACACACCTACAAACTTTACCATGAAAAATTGTCTCTCTGACAGTTACACGGGTGATCAGCCTAGCAGCCCATGACATGGTGTTTTTGGGGTTTACACGACTACCAATCCTACTCCTTTAATGATGTTGGAACCCTCGCTGCCGTTTTAAATCCTGTCCTGAAATGGAGTGTTACAGGGGGAATTAATAACATAATTCTAGAATGACAAACAGTTTTAAACAACCTTAACTATTGTACATGTCTTTTGTTGGTAAAATATTTCTATAGAAAGTCATGTAATATGCTGCACCATAACTAAATGAAGAGACTGATATTATCTGTTTACAGCTATTATCACAATTATGACCCGATCACATCAACTCCTGTAAAAACAAAAAGGAAACGTACCGTGAAACCAGTGCCACCTGTATCAAGTATACAAGGGTCACTTTCACCAGAACGGTGAGTACTCCAAACAATAGAATTATAATAAACAATAATGTAGTTATGTATTTTCAGTTACACATAACTTAAATTGTCATCCAAATTACCAAGATGTATGGGCATTGGATATTTAAATGGAATAACTGCTTTTAGTGAGCTTGGCTGCAGTGAAGAAGAGACGGTCACAGCTACTAAACTTTCACACCTGGAGGGCAGGTATTATTTTATTGTGAAATTTTATTTATATTTTCATTGTGTGGTGCTGAAATGACATTGTAATGAGATTTTTTATGATTATATAGAGCCTGTGGTAATTTCTACATCTATGACTGCTGTAATTACTCTCTCCACCCTTATACTGGCCTACAGAAAACATCTGACTGTTTTGTTTAGCCTTCAGGAGATGAGGAGCCCAATGTGGACATGGATGAAATCAGTGACCTCAGAAACAGTATGGAAGTGACTAGGAGGATCAAGACTTTATCTCTTTAACTGTAGTTATCAATAACTTTATGGTGGTAATGGTTTTCATCTAAAATCATTTAATAGTATAGACTGGGACGAGGTGGATGGGACTCAGTGACACATCAGATGAGGACTTTGTCCCTGGTCTTTGTATACGGTAGGTTATTTTGTAGCATTTTCTGATGCATAAACAATTCAAAACATTGTTCTTCATCAAGTTAAAGAGTGACACAAAACTTTCTAAATTATGTTGATAAAGTAATTTAACAGTACATTCACTCTGAGCAAAAACATGTATACGATAGCACACATTGCTTTTTAGTGAGTTGTGTTATTTCTTTAATCATTTTGGCCTTTGCTGGTGTATTGAATTTTCCACATAAAACAATTCCTTTCTTGAGTGGGATTGTTTTCACTTTTTCTATCCCAGGACTGGTGCAGCTCTGAAATCATGTGTATGGATTGAAAGTCTGCCTGCCATCGGTGTGGATGAGACGGTCCATGACATCCAAGGCAACGCAGAGACGCCACCACCACGTCAGACAGACGCCATACCACCAAACGTCCCTCCACCACTGAGGGTTCAGTGTGAAGAAGACATCATGGGGAAGCGTGCCTTCGTAGTGTATGAAGACAATCTGAAACAACTGGCTTCGTTCCTTGTGCTGCCAGTTAGCAGATGCCCATACATGTGCAAGGTAATGATGACAGACATTGTTTATTATCAGTATTGTTGATGCCACCCTTGTGTACTTTCTGTACCTGTGAATATATGCAGACCGTAAACAGATATAACTGTAAAAAAATAACTGTAACCAATAGGTTGCCGGGATGCGATGCAAATGTCATCCACCCTATGATGTCTGCATCCATGGAAGGGGATCAGCAAGCATTATGGACTGGGTGAGTTACTGCAGCCAACTTTTTTAATTCTCAGTTGTAATTGAGGCCCAAAAAGTAGTTGTGTATCTGTACTCTTGGTATAACACTGACCTTTTCTGCATGGTACATGGCAATAAAATTCAATGAAAACACCAAACTATGTCATAACATTGTGCTTTTAATAATATAAATGATTGTTTGGATGTAAAATCACTTCACCATCACTAAATGTTTTGTATGTCTCTGTATTCAGACATGTGCACAAGGCCGTCTTATCTGGAGATGGAACTCACAACCCACACTCAAGTTTGGGATGCAAGCCGGAGATTTCATGATGGCATCTGATGTTCAGCCGTCAGGGAATAACTACAGCAAAGTAGCCCTATTATTTAAATTTATGAATATAGGGTTTGTGGCCCGGAAGACATTTCACATCATCCAGAACACCTGCTGTGTGGACAGTATCAAGGATAGCTGGATGGAGCAAAGACGGGAGATAGTAAACAGGATCAAAGACAGAGATGTGGTGCTAATCGGTGCATTTTTGTTTATTTCATTTGGGGGTGGGTTTGATGTGGAGGGATTATTTTTATGTATTATTTTTTTCATAAACTCACAGCTGAGGCCTACATATCTCCCGAGAGAACACTCACACGTGATCTGCATTGTTGTTTATGCAAATCCGACGGCGAACGCTGGGACAGCGCGTGACGTCATCCATTCAGTAACCAGCTGCAGACAGAACACCCAGATGCTCTTCTCCTCATCTCAGGCGATTTCAACCACGTTTCACTGTCTCCCATTCTGCCCACTTTCACCCAGTATGTCACATGCCACACTAGAGACAATAAAACACTGGATTTGTTCTACGCAAACACTAAGGAGGCGTACACCTCATCACAACTCCCCCCACTTGGGAGATCGGATCACAACTTGGTTCATCTCCGACCGGTGTACAAACCCCTAGTGCACAGACAACCTCCGGCCATGCACACTGTGGAGTTATGGTCTGAGGAGACAATGGACACTCTAAAGGACTGTTTTGAAGCCACTGCCTGGAAGCAGCTCTGCGATCCACATGGTGAGGACATCGATGGCCTCATTCACACCTTCACGGGCTACCTCAGCTTCTGTGTGGACAAATCCGTTCCCACCAAGACCATACGGCGTCACTCAAACAACAAACCCTGGATCAACCCTGAGA
The DNA here is from genome assembly GCA_020510985.1 of Pholidichthys leucotaenia. Lineage (NCBI taxonomy): Eukaryota > Metazoa > Chordata > Actinopteri > Cichliformes > Pholidichthyidae > Pholidichthys > Pholidichthys leucotaenia. Next base: position 444,209,858 of record CM035839.1, on the reverse strand, counting down.
TAAAAACACTTCTGAGAGAGAAGAAGAGGATCTTCAGGTCGGGGAACAGGGAGATGCTGAAGTCCGTACAGAGGGAGCTGAGGAGAAAGATCAGAGAAGGCAAGGACAGCTTCAGGAAGAAGATGGAGGACAAGCTGCAACAGAGCGACATCAGCGGGGTCTGGAGAAACCTCAAAACCATCTCGGGGCTCCAGAATACCTCCCCCCAGGCCACGGGGGGCAGGGAGTGGGCGAACAACCTGAATCTGTTTTTCAATAGATTTGACCAACCGCCCTCCCCCCTGTCTGCACAACAACCACTGCTGCCTCTAAGAAATCAAGTCCTGCTACCCACTCCCCACTCCACCGACACCCCCCCCACTCCCAACACACAGCCCCCCATCCTGACCCTGACCAAGACCCAGGTGAGGACGGAGCTGAGGAAGATCAAGGCGAGGAAGGCGTCGGGACCGGACGGCATCAGCGCAAAGCTCCTCAAGTCCTGTGCAGACCAGCTGTGTGGGATTGTGACGTATATCTTCAACATGAGCCTGAAACTGGGGAGGGTACCACAGCTGTGGAAAACATCTTGTGTGGTACCTGTACCAAAAACTTCCCACCCCAAAGACCTGAACAGCTTCAGACCGGTGGCCTTGACGTCCCACTTGATGAAGACCCTGGAGAGACTGCTCCTTGCTCATCTCCGCCCCCTGGTGGAACCAGCGATGGATCCACTCCAGTTCGCCTACCAGCATGGCATTGGGGTGGAGGATGCGGTGATCTTCCTCCTTCACCGTTCTCTGTCCCACCTGGAGAAGCCCGGGAATATGGTGAGGATCATGTTCTTTGACTTCTCCAGTGCTTTCAACACCATCCAACCGATGATCCTGAAGGACAAGCTGCTGCGCGCAGGGGTGGACCAGCACCTGTCATCATGGATCCTGGACTACCTCACGAACCGGCCTCAGTTTGTGAGAACCCGGGACTGTGTTTCCGACACGATCATCAGTAGCACGGGGGCCCCCCAGGGAACGGTGCTGGCTCCCTTCCTGTTCACTCTTTATACTGCGGACTTCTCACACAACACAACACATTGCCATCTACAGAAGTTCTCTGATGACTCTGCGATCGTTGGTCTCATCTCCAGCGGAGATGAAGCTGAGTACAGAGGGCTTATCCAGGACTTTGTGGACTGGTGCCATCGGAACTGCCTCCAGATCAACGCGAGGAAAACTAAGGAGCTGGTGGTGGACTGCCGCAGGCATGGGCAGCCCCTCACAGCACCAGTAAATATACAGGGAACAGACATCGAGATGGTGACATCCTACAAGTACCTGGGTATTCATCTGAACAATAAACTAGACTGGTCACACAATACTGACGCACTCTACAAGAAGGGACAGCGCAGGCTGTTCCTGCTGAGGAGACTCAGGTCTTTTGGTGTACAAGGGGCGCTGCTGAAGTCATTCTATGACACGGTGGTGGCATCAGCCATCACTTTTGGAGTGGTCTGCTGGGGCAGTGGCATTACTGCAGCCGATAGGAAGAGACTGAACAAACTGATTAAGAAAGCTAGCTCTGTCCTGGGGCAACGCCTTGATCCGATGGAGGAGATAGGAGAGAGAAGGACGGTGGCTAAACTGTCATCTCTGCTGGAGTCCGAGTTCCACCCTATGCAGGACATACTGAATGCACTGAGGAGCTCATTTAGCAGCAGACTACATCATCCCAGGTGCACAACCGAGAGGTTTCGTAGGTCCTTCCTACCAACGGCTGTCAGACTGTACAACCTAAGCAGGGCTGCTCGCAGAGATAGCAAAAAGACGTAACAAACTAATAGTTTTTTTTGAATGCAAAAGATGCAATAGACTTACACAATGGTCCTCTCCGGCATACAACTAGGAACATACCGGTCGCTATGGAGGGTGAGAATATGTATGGGCACATAATCATACCATGTAGGATAACTAAATAGACGGTTATGCTGTTTCATCCCACCTAGCAACAATGCTCTGCACTGTGTGTGTTTATATATTTACATATTTATTCCATCTAGCTACAATGCTCTGCACTGGGTGTGTTTATATTTATATATCTATATATTTATTCCATCTAGCTACAATGCTCAGCACTGGGTGTGTTTATATTTATATATCTATATATTTATTCCATCTAGCTACAATGCTCCGCACTGTGTTTTTATATATCTACATATTATTCCATCTAGCTACATTGCTCCGCACTGTGTGTGTTTATATACTTGCATATTTATTCCACCTAGCTGCAATGCTCCGTACTGTGGGTGTTTATATATTTACATATTTATTCCATCTAGCTACAATGCTCTGCACTGTGTTCATATATTCATATATTTATTCCATCCAGCTACAATGCTCTGCACTGTGTGTCTGTGTGTGTGTGTGTGTGTATATATATTTTATAGTAATATGTACATATGTATATTAGTTGCTCTTGCTTGCTTGTTTTTTTTCTTGCCTTCTGATTGTTGCTCTGAGTGTTGCTATCCCTGTGCTGTTGCAATCCTGGAATTTCCCCGTTGTGGGACTAATAAAGGCTTATCTTATCTTATCTAATTAATTTCAGTCTGTGTCTATAGCCGATGGGAGGATGGACAGCCCCGGTCACTGTGCTCAGTGCTGTACACGGCTACGGACCATGAAAACAAAGACATCATTTCAGTTCGGCCTGTTGACAAGCGTCAGACTGACCACAGCTCCGTTGTCATGGAGAAGAAGGCCTTCATGGACGCCATGACCCAACTCCTCACAGAAGTGAAGGTGGTCTAAGTGTGCACTGATGTCCATTCACAGATCTCGGCACTCATGGGTAAGTGGATATGAAAATGCCATAGCTGAATATTTTAATTAGTGATGTAATTAAAAATGCAATCTCTGTCATTCAGACCGTGGCATTTTTCCTGGTGTCAAGCAAAGCTTTGACATGTGGCATGGGGCCAAGAATCTTGCTAAAAGGATCTCATCTGTAAGTCTTGCAAATCATTACAATATCCTAACTATCAAGAAATGAATTATGTAAAATAAAGATGGATTTGTGTATGTACTCCTCAGGCAGCTAAAACAAAGGGGCAGGCTGTATTGCTTCTGCTCGTGATATCGTCAATCATTTTTGGTGGTGCTGTAACAAAGCTGCAACGCATGACGACTTCATGGTAGGTGCAACATTTCTTGTATTACTGACACAAGTAATTGTGCTACCAGTCTTTACCTATCAATGACTTTGTTAAGAAATTATTACCCTTGATGTGCAGTTTTTTCTTTGTTGGAGACAAAATGGTTAATACAGCTGTTATTGTTATCATTGAGCCCCAATATTAAAATCAGGGTATCATAATTTATTCCTAAGTAAATTTAGTGCACACCAGACGTCACTTGACTTCTTGAGTCCTTTAACAGTTGAATTTAAAATTGGATCAAGGGCTTCTCAAGTAGAAAACCGTAATATTTTATTTCACCTCTTTTTAGAAATTGTGGCTTGGCCTTCTCCACCATGTGGTGAACGAGCACAAATGGGTGGAAGGACGATGTCTACATGAGGCACTGGAGAACGGCTCCACCAAATAATGGCTGGAAAAAGGCTCAGTGGCTTTCCAGGTCCTCACCGATATTGTGATGGACAAGGAGTGGTTGCGGACAGTCCAGAAGTACTTGACCTTTAGGTGAGTACGATGGACATTGATGCCAACAGAAGGAAAAAGGACAGTCATTAATATGAATGTGTTCTCACAGATCAGCTCCAGACCTTGAGGCTTTTGTAAATCACATTCTAATGTATGGCAGCAAAAGGTTCTTCTTTACCCCACCTGTGCAGAAGATGAGGCCCGGACCCTTTTAGCTGCACTGGACTAGAACCAGCACAGGGACCGTCCGGTGAGGAAGACCGTCAACGGCAAACCAATGTAAATTTTGTGCCACCAGAACATTTTACACACAAAAATCTATAAACCTTAATACTTGGATTATAAATTTAAAATGTCTTTTTTTGTGGGGTGATTTATTAATTTGAAACCATTTTGGAAATTTTACAGAAACGATTGTTTTTCTTAATATTTAGTGAATACTCTGGTACGTCCATCCAGTCACATTTATTTATCAGTTTTCAAACTGAATTAATTACTAATATGAATTTCCTGATATTTGATCAGTTCACTCAACAGTCACACGGGGGGAAGATGCCTACATCTGACTTTGTTTTCAAATTCTGATATTTGGGAGAAGGACTATTTCTACTTTTGAGAATAGTCAACATTTTCTTTTACCCCTCCATCCATCCATCCTCAACAGCTTTTCTGGGGATCTGGGTCATGGAGGCAGCAGTCCAAGTAGAGCAGCCCAGACTTCCGTCTCTCCAGCCACCTTCTACAGCTCTTCAGAGGGGACACCAAGGTGTTCCATGCCAGCTGGGAGTCATAGTCTGCCCCGTGGTCTCATCCTCGGGGGTCGTGTTCCAAACACCTGAAGTAGGAGGCGTCCTGATCAGACGCCAAAACCACTTCTGCTGGAGGCTTCCTGTTGTTAAAATGGAGTTTTTCCTCTGCACCGTGGCTAAGTGATCCTCACAGGGGATCACCTGATTGTTGAGGTCTTTCTGGAATTGTGGGGTGTTTGTCCAACACTTCAGAGTTCTATGAGCTGACTTTTGCTGTGAATTGGTGCTATATAATAAAGCTGAATTTAAAAAAAAAAACATTTTTTATAGACAACTTTAGTTGAGGATGGTTTGCTTTATAACATTATATTAGTACACTGTAAGAAAATGTAATATTGCTGAGAATCGTTAACTTTTTATAAAACACTAACAAAACTTTAAGATTATACAGCAATCCAATATAAATTTAAATATGTAAAGAATTCTTTTTTGTAGATATTATGAGGACTATGACCAGTGATTTTGTGTCAGATTGGATAATTGATGTGCTTATTTTCTGAAATGCACTGACTTTTTTACACTATGAGAATCCTTTTGAAAACAGCTGGAGTATTACTGCACTACAAATAATCTCAAAAAGTGAGCTTATTGAAGATAATACTCTGCATATGTCTGATCAGGTATGTATAACTGAAGTTCTCAATAATTTCACTAGGCTGTACAAAGGCTGACAGTATTTCAGCTGTGCATTGAGGATAGGTAAACCATCACTTGGTAAATCTGTAACAATGAATCAACAAAACACTTTACATATAAATGAGAAAAGGCACAAACAACGTCATGCACACATTTTACAATAATTTATTTTAATAACATAATATATAACATGAACAATAACAATAATATAAAACAACAAAAAAACAATTGTCATGTGCTGGCGAGCGCTCACCCCCCCTTCCTGCTCACCAGTCTCCTCATCAGACGCACCTGCTGATTCCTGTTGGTCCAGCGTTTATAAGGAAGCGCTCTTCAGTGATTCAGCGCTGGATCGTTTGGGTATATTGCTCAGCTGACAGCTCACTTAAGCGGTTGTGTATTGATGACCTTGCCTTACACATTTCGTCTTCCACCTCTTCTAGGTTGCTGAACACGTAGCGGTGCGTCTCAGGGGATTTGGTGCGCTCGCCAGCCCGTTGCTCCTCCTCTACACTGCTCATCCTCTCCACCCAGTCAGACCTCACAAACCTTACCCAACCGGCAGTTCTCACCTGCTGGTTCTTCTCCTTTGCTGGGTTCTGTGCTGGTCTCTCCTCACCTCGCGCGTAAGCGGTTTAATTAGATTTCCTTTATTTCTCCATTCCTCCCTAATCAGTCTCATCTATCCTCCGCAGGGCTCCTGCTTATCTTGTCATGGATGCCCCTCACGGGCAGAAGCACAGACTCACTCGTGGAGTGAAGTTGAAGCATAATTTAATGACGAAAACTGTAGCATGGCAGAGACAATGATAATCACGACTGGGGGTAATGACAGGTAGATAATGACAGGAAAATAACGATAGTGGCGATGAGGGAATCATGTCGATGGTAACGACGAATAACAATGAGGACCCAAAAAAGGAATGAGGGAATCAAACCCAATAAATAGGATTTAACATAATTAGACTAATGAGCAACAGCCCTGACCAATAAAGACTGACATAGGGAATAGCTGTGCTCAAACGGAAGTAAACAACACTGTCAAAATAAAAGTTCAACCAGAAACAAATAGGAAAAAACCAAACATGCAAATATAGCTTTGATGGATAATCATAATAATAAAACTGATGACAATAGCAACAATAATAATAATGATAATAACAATAAGACCAAGATGGAAATAAAGACCCAAAGAAGATAATGAAGACCGAATAATAAATACTGACAACAACAAAGTGCGGCCTGGTCTGACCCAGCCCAAACCCCCACTGTACCCCCCCTTTAAAGTTGGATTCCAGATGACCCCAAGGAACATCAGAAAAGGAAAAAAAAAAAAGAAAAGGAGGGAAAAAAACCCCAAAGCCTAACTGGGTGGGGGGTGGGGGTAAATAGGCCAGGCAGGCCGAAACAGACCAGAACCTAGGATTGAAAATACAGGAGGCCCAACCTTAGGGGAGAAACATGAAAACCCACAGCCTAGGGGCAGGAAAAGAACAAAACCCAAAAGTCACACTAGAACCCCAGGACAAAAACAAATAATGTGCTCCAACCTCAGGAGAGAAGTAGCACACAAACCTACAGCCTAGGGAGATGGAGGGAAAAAACCCCCACAGAACAGTAATGTAAATAAGAGCCAATAGAGCAGAATATGCCAGGAGCTACTTATTCAGAAAAAAAAACAACATATGCTCCCAACTCAGGAAAACGTCATGAAAACACTAGACTGAGCAGGTAAGGGTACTGAGGGCACCACAGCTGTGGAAAACATCTTGTGTGGTACCTGTACCAAAAACTTCCCACCCCAAAGACCTGAACAGCTACAGACCAGTGGCCTTGACGTCCCACTTGATGAAGACCCTGGAGAGACTGCTCCTTGCTCACCTCCGCCCCCTGATCCACTCCAGTTCACCTACCAGCATGGCATTGGGGTGGAGGATGCGGTGATCTTCCTCCTTCACCGTTCTCTGTCCCACCTGGAGAAGCCCGGGAATATGGTGAGGATCATGTTCTTTGACTTCTCCAGTGCTTTCAACACCATCCAACCGATGATCCTGAAGGACAAGCTGCTGCGCGCAGGGGTGGACCAGCACCTGTCATCATGGATCCTGGACTACCTCACGAACCGGCCTCAGTTTGTGAGAACCCGGGACTGTGTGTCCGACACGATCATCGGTAGCACGGGGGCCCCCCAGGGAACGGTGCTGGCTCCCTTCCTGTTCACTCTGTATACTGCGGACTTCTCACACAACACAACACGCTGCCATCTACAGAAGTTCTCTGATGTCTCTGTGATCGTTGGCCTCATCTCCAACGGAGATGAAGCTGAATACAGAGGGCTTATCCAGGACTTCGTGGACTGGTGCCATCGGAACTGCCTCCAGATCAACGCGAGGAAAACTAAGGAGCTGGTGGTGGACTGCCGCAGGCATGGGCAACCCCTCACAGCACCAGTAAATATACAGGGAACAGACATCGAGATGGTGACATCCTATAAGTACCTGGGTGTTCATCTGAACAATAAACTAGACTGGTCACACAATACTGACGCACTCTACAAGAAGGGACAGCGCAGGCTGTTCCTACTGAGGAGACTCAGGTCTTTTGGTGTACAAGGGGCGCTGCTGAAGACATTCTATGACACGGTGGTGGCATCAGCCATCACTTTTGGAGTGGTCTGCTGGGGCAGTGGCATTACTGCAGCCGATAGGAAGAGACTGAACAAACTGATCAAGAAAGCTAGCTCTGTCCTGGGGCAGCGCCTTGATCCGGTGGAGGAGATAGGAGAGAGAAGGATGGCGGCTAAACTGTCATCTCTGCTGGAGTCCGAGTTCCACCCTATGCAGGACATACTGAATGCACTGAGGAGCTCATTTAGCAGCAGACTACATCATCCCAGGTGCACAACCGAGAGGTTTCGCAGGTCCTTCCTACCAACGGCTGTCAGACTGTACAACCTAAGCAGGGCTGCTCGCAGAGATGGCAAAAAGACGTAACAAACTAACAGTTTTTTGAATGCAAAAGATGCAATAGACTTACACAATGGTCCCCTCCGGCATACAACTAGGAAAATACCGGTCGCTATGGAGGGTGAGAATATGTATGGGCACATAATCATACCATATAGGATAACTAAGTAGACGGTTATGCTGTTTCATCCCATCTAGCAACAATGCTCTGCACTGTGTGTGTTTATACGTATATTTACATATTTATTCCATCTAGCTACATTGCTCCGCACTGGGTGGGTTTATATATTTACATATTTATTCCACCTAGCTGCAATGCTCCGTACTGTGGGTGTTTATATATCTACATATTTATTCCATCTAGCTACAATGCTCCGCACTGTGTGTTTATATATTCATATATTTATTCCATCCAGCTACAATGCTCTGCACTGTGTGTCTCTGTGTGTGTATATATATATTTTATAGTAATATGTACATATGTATATTAGCTGCTCTTGCTTGCTTGCTTTTTTTTCTTGCCTTCTGATTGTTGCTCTGAGTGTTGCTATCCCTGTGCTGTTGCAATCCTGGAATTTCCCCATTGTGGGTCTAATAAAGGCTTATCTTATCTTATCTTATCTTAAGGGACCCTCAAAAAATACCCCTCAATACAGAAGAAATGGTGAACACACAACCGTAAACATAACAGTGAAACAAATACTCTGCTCCAATAAATGACACACGTACCAAACATATAATACAGAACAGACAAGTAAACTACGAATTCCCAGCTGAGCTGGACATACGAGGGAGAAATACATCCAAAACTTATGTCTGATGAAAAAAAAAAACAAAAAACATTGAGGCGCGCTGACCCCCGAAAGGGAATGGCATGAGAGCGCCAACCTCTGGCCGTCGAAGACTGGGGTGCGATGATCTTGAGCGCTGGAAGTAGGAGCGTGCTGACCTCTCGAAGAGATGGCTGGAACGTATCCGACCCAGATGCCCAGGAATCCCTCTCCACCCCCGTGCTCCGGACAGGGAGGAGAGGAGCAGGTGGAAGGAAAAAAAAACATCACCACAGTCAGTAAAAAACAGTAAATGAAAACTTAGCAGTATAAACCACTGCTGAGTCCCTTCACTGGGGACAAGGCAGCACCTCTCATTATTAAAGGGAAAAAAGGGAAAAGAGAGTACTTGCCTTGTCCCTGCTCCGTCGTTGCTGAAGCCACTAACCAGGCCCGCAGCCGGAGGACCAGACGAATGTTCCCGGACCAGAGGGGACAGTCCAACATGGCGGCAGGGAGTGGATGAAGAAAGAAGGGGAAGCGTGGAAGCCAGGGGACGCTGAATAATCGGCACAAGCCTCCAGGGTACCGGGACTGGCGAGGTGGCACATGGGAGCCAGGGGACGGTGAATCGTCGGCGCAGGTGTCTGAGGTGCCGGGGCTTGCGAGGAAGCACGATGAACAATGGAGAAAGGGGACACTGAAATCATTGGCACAGTTTCCGGAGTCCCGAGTAAATTCCTCATCCACCTGTAATCCTCAGCTCGGCATAAGGGAAAAGGTGGCTGCAGATGATATGGCAGGGAAGGCCACACCACCTCAAACAGCAGGAAACAGTAAAAGTTCAGCAGCAAAGGAAACGGCTGCTGAGTCCCCTCCCCAGGGACAAGGCAGCATCTCTCATTCAATAAACACAGAAATAAGAAAGAAAGCACTTGCCTTGCCCCCCGCTCCGCCGTCGCTGAAGCTGATGAAGAATCCCTGCTGGTGAACCAGACGAATGCTTCCGGGGCAGCAGTGTCCATCTAGCCTAGGGCCGCTGCATGGCGGCGATGTGCTGGTGTGAAGAGGAGGGGAAATGTGGAAGCCAGGGGACGCTGACTCGTCGGCTCAGGGTTCCGAGGTGCCCAGGCTGGCGAGGAGGCACGATGACAAACGGAGGCAGGGGATGCTGACCTCGTCGGCACAACCTCCGTAGTCATAGGTGAATTCCTCCTCCACCCCTGAAGTCCTCAGCCTGGCAGGTGATGATCGTGACTGGATCGTCACTTCCTTGTGGTAACGTATCGTCACTTCCTGTTTTGCTGTCTGTCTGTGTGGTTTGCTCTCCTCACTCTCCTGAGCTTTTGGGTTAGCCACTAGCGATGGCTACTAGCTCTCCTTCCTCTCCTCCTCTGGTGTGCTCTCTCTGTCAGATGTTTAGCTACACCTCTGCCTCTTTTAGTGATAATGGTAAATGTAATAAATGTTGTCTTTTTGAGGCGTTCGAGGCGAGGTTGTCTTAATTTGGAATCCCGGCTCCGCTGCATTGAAACACCGTCTGCGCCAGTTAACCGTGACGGACGCCCCTTAGCTGCAGCGGAGCTAGCTAGCTTAGGCCCCCCTGTCAGCGGTCCCCCGGCTCTCCTCAGCAGCGAGGAGACTGGGTGGGTGACGGTGAGAAGGAAGCCTAGTCGCAAAGCCCCGGTACTCCACCAACCTGTTCACGTTTCTAATCGTTTTTCCCCGCTCAGCAACACACCCGCTGAGGAAAAAACTCTGATCATTGGCGACTCTGTAGTCAGAAACGTGAACCTAGAGACTCCAGCGGCCATAGTCAGATGCATTCCTGGGGCCAGAGCAGGCGACATTGAGTCAAATTTGAAAATGCTGGCTAAAAGTAACTGTAAATACTCCACAATTGTTATTCACGCTGGCATTAATGACATCCGTCTCCGGCAGTCAGAAGTCACGAAACTTAATATAGAATCGGTGTGTGACTTTGTAAAAACGATGTCTGCCACTGTATTATTCTCTGGCCACTCCCCAATCTGACCAGTGATGACATGTTTAGCCGCTCGTCATCCTTGAACCGCTGTCTGTCTGTGTGGTGTCCTAAAAATGACGTGGGCTACATTGACAATTGGAGCTCATTTTGGGGAAAACCTGGTCTTATGAGACAAGACAGCATTCATCCCACTTTGGATGGTGCTTCTCATTTATCTAACAATCTGGCATCTTTTTTATCCAAATTTCCAAAACCCTGACTACTCAGAGTTGGGACCAGGAAGCAGAGTCGCAGTTTTACACGCCTCTCTGCAGCTCCTCTTCATCCGCCACCCCTCAACTTAGCCCCTGTCTTCCCCATCAGAGAATCGTTGTCTACTCCCTCCAAAGTAAATAAAAATATAATATATAAGCATCCCAAAGTGATAAAGCAAAATATTGGTAAAACTCAAATTAAACATAAAGCCTCTAAATTGAATGATTTGGCCTCTGTTCCTCCTCATAATTTAAAAATTAAATGTGGTTTATTAAATATTAGGTCTCTAACTCCTAAGTCTCTGTTAGTCCATGATCTGTTAATTGATCATCAGATTGATTTAATTTCCCTTACAGAGACTTGGTTAGGGCAAGAGGATTATGTTGGTTTAAATGAATCAACTCCCTCTGGTTATTTAAACTGTCAAAATCCCAGAAGTTCTGGTCGTGGAGGAGGAGTAGCAACAATTTACCATTCCAAATTACTAGTTAATGTAAAGCAAAAAACATGTTATAATTCCTTTGAGGGCCTGGTCCTCAGTATTGGGCACTTTAGCAATTTTAGGTTAAACCAAATTTTATTTGCCATAGTTTATCGTCCCCCATCAACCTACTCAGAATTTTTATCCGAATTTGCTGATTTCTTAGCTGATTTAGTGCTGAAATCTGATAGAATAATTATAGTAGGGGACTTTAATATACATGTGGATGTACAGTAGATAGTGACTGCCTTAATGTGGCATTTAATTCAATATTAGACTCGATTGGGTTTTCTCAGAAAGTAGGAAATTCTACTCATTACCTCCACCATACATTGGACCTTGTTCTGACATATGGCATAGAAATAGAAAATCTTGTAGTGTCTCCTCATAACCCTGTACTGTCAGACCATTGTCTGTTAACCTTTGATTTTACTATTTCTGACTATTTGGCTCCTAAAGAAAAATATTATTACACTAGATGCCTCTCAGATGATGCTGTTACCAAATTTATGCAGATTGTTTCCTCTATGCCATGTGTCAACACAACGGACATAAGCTATAGACAGCTTGCTCCTTCTGTAATTGATAACATGGTGGATAGTGTTACAGCTTCTCTGCATCATACTCTAGACTTGGTGGCCCCCTTAAAAAAGAAAAAGTCTAATCAGAGATTTCTAACTCCTTGGTTCAACACAGAAACTCGTAGCTTAAAACAGAAGACTCGTCAATTAGAAAGAAAATGGTGCTCCACTAATTTAGATGAAATCTATTTAGCTTGGAGAAATCATCTTTTAATTTATAAAAAATCTCTTAGAAAAGCTAGAACGAGTTATTATTCTGCATTAATAGAAGAGAACAAGAATAATCCCAGGTTTCTTTTCAGCACTGTAGCCAGGTTGACAAAGAGTCAGGACTCTGTCAATCCTAGCATTCCCTTCGAGTTTACTAGTCAGGACTTTATGAACTTTTTCAATAATAAAATTTCATCCATCAGAGATAAAATCAATCAGATTCTTCCCACAGTTAACTTAAATGATGATCCAAGATGGCGACCGGGATGGCCACACTTTCTCAGTGCTAAGACTAAGCCACTGCTTTTTGCCATTAAAATAACCAACCTACAGCGATTGGCGCTCGTGACGGACACCCACGGGCTGAATTCCCACCACCGAAAGAAAACCGCTGGAATACCCCCTTTAATCGGGTAGAGCTGCTGCTGCTACCCAAAGCGATTGCAAAGCTAACGCTAACGCTAGTTAACGCTAGTTAGCTTAACGCTGGCCCAGTTGTGCCACCTAACTCAGACATGAAGCGACTCAGCCTCCGGTGAAGACTTACCGGAGGAACTAACCGAGGCGGCAGCTGAGCGCGAGCGCGAGCTGGATCAAAGCTCGGGAGCGACGTTGGTGAGAGACGGGGGCCACCTGGACCACCCAGGCAGACGGCGGCAGGCGGCGGTGATCAGCGGCGGTGACCAGCGCTGCTCGTGCGGCGTGCGGCGTGACCACCCAGGCAGGCGGCGGTGATCAGTGGAGCTCGGCTGCGCCGGCCGTGTGCGGCGTAACTGCCCAGGCAGACAGCGGCAGACGGCGGTGATCGACGGCGGTGATCAGCGGAGCTGTGCGGCGTTACTTGGCGGAGGAGCTGTGCAGGAGCTCGGTTGCGGCGGCGGTGAGCGGAGGGACCAGCAGTGGCCGGGCTAGTTGAGGCCTAGCCAGATTCACTGTTTATTTCTATCCACAGGTCAGTAAAATGCCACCAAAAAAAGAGGAAATGGAAGAAATCAAAAAATCTCTTAACTTTATGTCTGAAGAATTGGTCAAATTGGCTAGCCAGTAGGCCAAAATAATAGGCCTAATAGAAGATGTACAAGCCCTACAATCAATAATTCAAGTAAAAGACAAAAAAATTATGGACCTGGAGCAACGCGGGCGTCTTTTGGAGCAACGCGTCGAGGATCTTGAACAAGGTTCTCGTATTGATGACCTAGTTATAAGTGGACTAGACATCAGATATCAGTCATACGCCCATGCCGCAACAGGACTGAATGGTGAAGATGCTCCCATGAGCGAATCAGTCTCCTTAGAAAATCAAGTGCTTCAGTTCCTTAATAATAGAGACATTAAGGTAGAAGCCAATGCAATTTCAGCCTGTTATGCTTTACCGAAGAAAGATCCCAAAACAAAGAAATCAATTGTGATGCGCTTTGTGAACAGAAGGGTAAAGAATGACATACTGAGGCAGGCCAGAAAGCTACGGGGAACTCAAGTTTACCTAAATGAACACCTGACAAAAAAAAAAAAATGCTGAATTAGCACGGCAGGCACGGATGCTGAAAAAACAAAATAAGATACAGGCAACCTGGACAAGAAATTGTAGAATTTGGATTAAACTAAATGGAACACCTGAGCAAGCAAAGAGTATAATGATCAGAGATGCTACTGACTTAGATAAATACAGATGAACACTGATTAAGAAAATTATGAGTCAATGATAATCCATATTCATACACACGATAAGAATAGTTCTTTTGATACACCATGCCAAAGTACTTTAAAAAAAATAAGCAAAATAAACAAAAACTTATGACCGACTTGAGTAGACATCAATTATCCCCAGCTGGAGGAAGTCATCTGACACAGAGTGAGGAAACTCAAACTCTGAAAATATGCCACTATGCTGAACATAAACCACAAGAGATGGAGAATGATATTGATCCTGATAACCACTTTTTCAATAATATTCATAACCACTGTGAATATTACACTGAAAAGCAATTCAAAAGTCAAGTGCAATTAGATGGTAAACTGTCAATAATACACTTCAACAGCAGAAGTCTTAACAAAAACTTTCCACAGATTCAGGACTACTTAAAACAGCTAGACACAAAATTCACAGCTATTGCAGTCTCTGAAACCTGGCTTAATGAAGAACAGGCTCCCCTGATGGCAATAGAGGGATATCAGATGTTTTATATTAACAGAACTCAAAAAAAGGGTGGTGGTGTTGCACTGTATATTGATGACCTGTATAGGTGTAAGCTTGTAAATGAAATGTCCTTTGCACTACCAGGGATTCTGGAATGTGTTACTGTTGAGATTGACCTAGACAAAACAAAAAATCTAATCATAAGTTGTATATATAGAACGCCGGGAACTTGCATTGAGACATTCAGAGATAAATTAGTCGAGCTGTACAATAATATTACTAGTAAGAAAATGGTAGCAATTTGTGGAGATTTCAATATTGATTTAATAAATCCACATCAACAAAATGTAGTTACAGAGTTCATGAACTCTATCTACAGCATGAGTCTATATCCCACAATAACACATCCCAGTAGAATCACAGTTCACTCTGCTACACTTATTGACAACCTGTTTGTCAATGTTATCGATAAGAAAATAGAAAGTGGATTATTGATAAATGATATAAGTGACCACTTGCCAACCTTTGCACTTATCCATGGCCACACGGGGCCCAAGGCAGAAAAAATTTCAAAATCGTTCAGATACAAATCACCAAATGCAATCAGTTCTTTTAAAGAGGACTTGCTGAAGCAAGACTGGACAGAAGTCTATGTATCAGATGTAAATGAAGCCTATGACACATTTATAAACATTGTAACCACTCTTTATGAAAAAAACTGCCCATTAGTAAAAAAAAAAAAGCTTAAACACAAATTTGCTGATAAGCCATGGTTAACCAAAGGACTACAAAAGGCATGTAAAAAGAAAAATTTATTATATAAAGCTTTCCTAAAGAAAAGGACAAAAGAAGCAGAGCAGCGGTATAAAACATACAAAAATAAGTTAACATATACGTATAATAAGATGTAGTAAAAGAGACTATTACAGTAAAGAACTGGAAAAAAACAAAGACAATATTAAAAATACATGGACAATAATCAACAGTATCCTTGGAAATAAAAGCAGAAATACAAGCAACCCAACTAATATTCCAAAAAATAATAAAACGACTCAGAGTGTGACTATAGCTTCACCTGCAGATGAATTTAATAATTTTTTTGTTAACATTGGACCTAATCTGGCCCGAGAAATACCCACTATGGTGCCTACAGGCGATACAATTTGCAGTAACACTGCTGTAAAAGATTCCATCTTCATAAAGAACACAGACGAAAGAGAGGTCATTGAAATTGTTAAATCGTTCAAAAGTAAAACATCTACGGACTGTGACGGTATTGACATGCTATTAGTCAAAACTGTTATCGAATGCATAGTAAAACCACTGACGTATATCTGTAACCTGTCTCTCCAATCAGGTATATTTCCCAATGCAATGAAAATAGCTAAAGTAATTCCGATATACAAGACGGGCGACAGAGGGGAACTCTCAAACTATAGACCAATTTCTCTATTACCACAATTTTCCAAGATACTTGAAAAAATATTCTATGAGAGAATTGACAACTTCATACTGAAGAATGATTTATTGTGTGAGCAGCAATATGGGTTCAGACACAAGAGGACAACTGCATATGCCCTAATGGAATTTACAGAAAAAATATCAACAGCCATTGAAAATAAAGAGTATTCAGTTGGAGTATTCCTGGATCTTAAAAAAGCATTTGATACAGTAGATCACAATTTATTATTAAAGAAACTACAAAATTGTGGTATTAGAGGGGTAGCACTGTCCTGGTTAAGTAGTTACTTAAAGAATAGATATCAGTATGTATGTGTTAGCAACAAAAACTCACAGTTACTGAAGGTCACCTGTGGAGTCCCACAGGGTTCAGTTTTGGGACCATTATTATTCAATATGTATATAAACGATATATGTAAAGTTTCAGAAAAAATGGACTTAATATTGTTTGCCGATGACACTAATCTGTTATGCAGTGGAAACAATTTGGAACAACTTCTGGATACACTCGGAAAGGAATTAGGAAAGCTTAAACTGTGGTTTGATTCAAACAAATTAACGTTCAATTTAAGTAAGACAAAATTTATAGTCTTTAACAACCATCACAACAACCCAGTACCCAAACTCAGTGTAAATGGTGTAGAGATTGAAAGGGTATCTGAAACTAAATTTCTTGGAGTAATAATTGATAACAAACTGTGTTGGAAGTCACATATTAATTATATTAAAGGTAAAGTATCCAAATCTATTGCAATATTACACAGAGTGAAATATTTGCTGAATCAACCCACACTATACACCTTGTATCATTCATTAATACTCCCATACATGACATATTGTAATGAAGTATGGGGAAATACATATAAAACAAACATATATCCACTCTTTATGCTTCAAAAGAGAGCTATTAGACTAATCAACAAAGCAGCTTACAGGGAACCAACAAACCCACTTTTTCTTAAACAAAAAACTCTCAAGTTGAAAGATCTGGTTGACTTTAAAACTGCAATAATAATGTTCAAAGTGAAGAATTTATCACTGCCCGCAAATATCCAAAAGTTGTTCCAAACAAGGGAGAAACGATATCACTTCAGAGGAACATATATATTTCAAAAGCGTAGAGTGAGAACAACCACCAAGCAACACTGTATTTCAGTGCAAGGAGTCAGATTATGGAACGATTTTGGACCTGAATTAAAATCATGTACAACGCTTGGACAATTTAAACAAAAACTAAAGGAAGAAATACTCCAAACATATTTACAAGATGACATGTAAAATCACATAAGGATTGACATATCCAGCCTGTGTTGTGTTGTAGCTTAGTTTTTTTTTTCTTTTTTTTCTATGTCACATTTTGTCTTAGATTTGTTTTTGAATAGTAACCGCTTAACTTAGCCTAGCTTAGTTTTCTTTTTTCTCTCAGTCACATTTTGTCTTAGCTTTGTTTTGAATTGTAATCGCTCTTGTCTTGTTTTCTCTTTTTTCTCTTTTGAATTCTTGGATGGAATATGGGTGGGTAATATAAGCTGCGGCATCAGCCATCACCCATTTCGGATAACTTACGTGGAATTGTATAATCAGAGGAGTCTTTGTCTAGTTTGACCTTGTTGTTATATTATTCAGTTTCTTTTAACCTGTACTGTACTATCCGAAATTCATTCATTCATTCATTCATTCATTCATTCATTCATTCATTCAAATACTGTAACTACTACAACTCCTTCAATTGATGTCTATCTTGATGAGTTTACTCCAATCGACCTTTGTGAGTTAGACAAAATAGTTTCCTCATCCAATCCTTCAACTTGTCTTTTAGACCCTATTCCTACCAGGTTATTTAAAGAAGTCTTCCCACTTATTGGTAGCTTTATTCTTCATATAATCAATTCTTCATTAACTTTAGGCCATGTACCGCAGGCTTTTAAAACGGCTGTAATTAAACCCTTACTAAAAAAGCCAACGCTAGATCCAGGAGCTTTAGCTAAATATAGACCAATTTCTAATCTCCCTTTCATTTCAAAAATCTTAGAAAGAGTTGTTGCTACGCAATTATTTGACCACCTGCAGGGAAATGGTTTATTTGAAGAGTTTCAATCTGGGTTTAGAATCCATCATAGTACTGAAACAGCCTTAGCGAAGGTCACTAACGACCTCCTCATCGCATCTGATAATGGACTGGTTTCTGTACTTGTCCTTTTAGACCTTAGTGCAGCTTTTGATACTATCGATCATAATATTCTACTTGATAGATTAGAACACTATGTTGGACTTAATGGAACTTTGTTGCAGTTGTTTAGATCTTATTTATCTGATAGGTTCCAGTTTGTTCATGTAAATAATGAGTTTTCTTTCAACTCAAAGCTTAGTCATGGAGTTCCACAGGGATCTGTGCTAGGCCCTACGCTTTTTAGTTTATATATGCTTCCGTTAGGCAACATTATTAGAAAGCACTGTATACATTTTCATTGTTATGCAGATGACACACAATTATACCTGTCAATGAAGCCAGATGATAGTAATCAATTAGCCAAGTTAGAAGCCTGTCTTAAGGAAATCAAAGCTTGGATGACTTGTAATTTCCTGCTATTAAATTCAGATAAGACTGAAGTCATTCTTGTTGGTCCAAAAAACCTTAGAAATACCTTTCCAAATCAAACTTTCAGTTTGGTTGTGGTTACTCTTTCTCTTAATAGCTCTGTGAGGAACCTTGGGATTATTTTTGATCAAGATCTGTCCTTCAATTCACATATTAAATTTGTTTCTAAGACTGCCTTCTATCATTTGCGTAATATTGCCAAGATTAGGAGCATCTTGTCTCAGAGTGATGCTGAGAAACTGATCTGCGCTTTTTTTTAGCTCGAGATTAGATTATTGTAATTCTTTATTATCAGGTTGTCCTAAAACATCTTTAAAAAGTCTTCAGCTGATCCAAAATGCTGCAGCAAGAGTTTTAACAGGTACTAGAAAGAGAGATCATATCTCTCCGGTTCTGGCCTCTCTTCATTGGCTTCCCATAGAGTTTAGAATTAAGTTTAAAATCCTTCTTCTTACTTACAAAGCTCTAAACAATCAGGCTCCTTTTTATTTAAAAGATCTGATACTACCGTATTTTCCTAACAGAGCACTACGCTCCCAAAATGCAGGATTACTTGTAATACCTAGAATCTCCAAAAGTACAATGGGAGGCAGAGCCTTCAGTTATCAGGCTCCTCTCCTGTGGAATCAGCTGCCAATCTGGATTTGGGAGTCAGACTGGATCTCTGTTTTTAAGAATAGGGCTAAAACCTACCTTTTTGATATAGCCTACAATTAGGGAGGGATCATGTGTTTCTGAACCCTCCCTTAGATATGCTGCTTAGTCAGCCGGGGGACCTCCAATAATGCACTGGGCCTCACTCCTTTCTTCACTCTCAATGAAATATTTTTTTTTTTTTTGCTGGTCATTAACATCTGTTTGTTCTCTCCCATAGATTGAGTCCCCATCATGCTGTTTGCTCTCTACATGTCTGCTCTTTTCATCTTCTCTGTCCCCTCACCTCCCAGCCAGTCGCAGCAGATGACTGCCCCTCCCTGAGCCTGGTTCTGCTGGAGGTTTCTTCCTGTTAAAAGGGAGTTTTTCCTCTCCACCGTCGCCAAGTGCTTGCTCACAGGGGATCGCCTGATTGCTGGGGTCTTTCTGCAACTGTGGGGGTTCCCCCTACAGTTGATAGTGCTATGAGATGACTGTTGTTGTGAAATGGCGCTATATAAATAAAGTTGAAATGAACTGAATTGAATCTTCAGTATTAGTGTGAGAATTAACAAGGATTTAACATCAGACTGATATGTTGTCAGTCAAAATCCAACATGTGTGGTATTGTGTTGTTCTCAGTTTTCCTGTCAGCTGATAAAATGACAATCAGTGATTTGGTGAGTTTGTGTGTTTCAGAGTCAGAGAGCCGTGTCTCTCTACAGTCAGAGGTTTTTGTACGGCGGCTCAATGACTTTGTATCACTGTGGTACACGTTTGGTGGAGGAACCAGACTGGATGTTGGAGGTAAGTTTAGACTCTATTTCATGAGAAATATCGCATTTAATGGAACATTTTAAAGTCATTTGCCACAGTTTGGGTCACAGTAAATATCTTGTCTGATTTCAAACTCTTTTAATCTTGCTGCTCCTTCTGTCTCATCTGATATCATTGAGGCGAACTCAGATCAGCTGTGATCAAATCTGATTTTCACATTTCTGTCAAAGTGAAATTTCAACAAGTTGATGTGTAGAAAAGATCAAACTTTATTCCTCCTACCATCAGTTTCTCATTTTCACCACAATAACTGTTGTTAGGATGAATTCAAATTGACTTTCTTCAAGTCAAACTGGACAGACTGAAGATAAAGATGAATATTTGAAAATGTCTAAAATCTCTGACGTTTTTCTTGTGTCACATTTTGTTGCACATTGAGTCTAAAATCATGTGAGCTGTTAAATAATGACTGAAATCCACATGAAGAACATCTATGGTAGTGAGCTGATGTTCTCGACTTGTTTCCAAGTGGTGAATTTTTCAGCCTTTTGATGATTTTGAATGTAAACTTGTTTAGTAAATGTTTGCACATCAGCTTCTTTTATTTCCAGTGGAGTTTGACAGATTTCAGGTGAAACTGTGTGATGATTCTCTCTGTGCTGATCTGCATGAGAGGTTTCTGAAAGGGAAGTGAAACAATGTGTGAGTGAATGACTGGTGGAGCAGAAAAACCATCTGACAGAAACTTCTTAAAGCACTAAATCAACTCTCTGACAGTAAAGGAGTCCAAGTCTGCTGTTTGATTGACAGCTGCGTGCTCCCCATCCTCTAAGCTGATTGGTGTCTGTCTGTCTCCTAGGTGACGTCCGTCCCACCCTGACGGTGCTGCCCCCCTCCAGTGAGGAGGTGCAGCAGGGGGAGGCCACGCTCACGTGTCTGGCCAACAAGGGCTTCCCCTCAGACTGGAGTCTGTCCTGGAAGGTGGACGACAGCAGCGGCAGCTGGGAGGAGAGCGGGAGCCCCGGGGTGCTGCAGGAGGACGGCCTCTACAGCTGGAGCAGCACCCTGAGGCTCCCCGCAGACCAGTGGAGGAAGGTGGGCTCTGTGACCTGTCAGGCCACCCAGGGCTCCCAGACTCCACTCTCAGAGACACTGAGGAGAGACCAGTGTTCCCAGTCCTGATCTGACTCACTGGCACTCTCATACTGGTTTTACTCTGATCCTGCTCTCAGTCTGCACTCTTTAACAACCTCTCTCTGATTCACACGAACATCTGTCTGATGATTGGTTTAATGCTGATGGTTTTAACATTTTGATTCAATAAAAGGTATCATAGAAGCACATCTTTGGTCTTCTTTCATTTCATTTAAAGGTAGATTGTGTAACATTCATCAGTATCTTGCAGTCACATCTCAAAATAAAACTCCTTCACATTCTATGAGTCATCACCCTCTTCCCAGATATATAGAAGAACCTGCAGATGCCATGTGTGCAATTAAAGTTTGATGAAAAAACAGATTTTATTGTGGTCCAAGATGGCTGCCTAAATGGAGATGGATCCTCTTCCTGATTATTAAAACCATGATCTTAAGGTACATAAAATGCAACATTTATGTAGGAGTAACTCTGTAATAATGAAAACAAATATAAAATTTTATGCTTCATTACATTTCAGAATTCATATTACCCAACAATTTTACACAGTGGACCTTTAACAAAAACACACCAGAACATGAGTCAGCTTCATGAACACAGTGAAAAAGATGAAAGAACAAAACTTTACCCTGATTACTCTCAACAATCTTCACTGATCTGATTTTATTTAGTTGCTGTATGTTTTCAGGTCATTTCATAGATCATTCAGTTTCCTATTTTATAAATTAACCAGATTCTTGCCAGGTTCAGTGTTAAAAATTGGAGTATCATCTGCATAAAGTGATTTTATTAAAATCAACAGAAATTCTTTAAGCTATATTTCTTTTTGATGCCAAGGGTAAAAAATGTGTGTTTTACAGCAGCATTTCAAATACGATATGTTCACTGTATAGCCCTATATACATCACGTGAATCACACAAAGTGCACAAAATATAAGGAGAAATTGAAGCAACATTAATAATATTCACCAAGTCCCCAAAATCCTGAAGAGTGATTTTATTGTTTTACTGTATTTATTTTACAAGTTAGTCCACTGAAAATAACTTGTGACCTAAATTTTTTTAAAATCAAATTACTGTATTTATACCCTTTGTGTTTTTAGATTCAAATTGTTATAAGTGTGTTAAATGTCAAAACATTTTATTCATTTGTAATTGATAAAACAATTTTAAATATGGCATGGTGTGATTATGGGTGAGATTAATTTTCATCCATCCATCCATCTTCTACCACTTTTCCAGAGGTCGAGGAGGCAGCAGTTCAAGCACAGAAGCCCAGACTTCCCTCTCCTCAGCCACCTGCTCCAGCTCTTCAGAGAGGATACCAAGGTGTTCCCAGACCAGCTGGGAGACATATGGCCCTTTTCCACTAGGACCCACATGGCCCTACACGGTACAATCCAGCCCGGTTTGTAGCCTTTTCAATTATACCCAGCACCGGTTAACAGGTCCTATTTTTGTACCTATTCGAGGCCAGGGTACATCTGTGCTGAGTCGAGCCGAGATGTGACGTCAACAGACTGCGAGCCACTGATTGGTCAGGGCGTAATGTCACGAAAGCGTCCGTCTTCTGTGGAATCTACACGGCCGCCATTTGCAATAGTTCACGGACTAAACTCGGTCACCGAGTAAATATGATGTTAATAGAGATGGCGTTGTAGGTTTTGTGGAAATCTACACCGTGGTCCAACGAAGAGGTGCTGAGTTTTCTGTGCTTGGTGGCAGATCCACAGGGAGAGGAGCGACCCGCACCGGTACAGATGGCAGCCCAGCATAGAACCGGACTACGGACAAGCTGAAGATGAACGTGTGAGAACCATCGATGGTGAGTGATTTCTAATATTGTGCCTCTGTTCCCTTATTTATCCTGTTGGTGGTAAGCTCACTTTTTTTGAGCTATACAGCGCCGTCCTGTCCTGGCTAACGAGTGTTAGCTAGCTAGCTAGTAGTCAACTCTGCTGATTTGCGCTTGTTTTGTCCTAAGTATTCGCTTGTGAGAGCAAAACGATGAAATATATTAATCCTGGTTAAAGTCCTGGTTTGTGTACGTGTTGCACTTTGGTGCTGTGCATTAAGTTGTGTGTAATTTCTTCCTAGAATCAGTTTCCACATGCCAGGGGTTAGCCGCCCTCAGTGTTTATATTGTGGATACAGGTCAAGAGGACCCCAGGATCCGAAATCTCAGCATATTCAAGTGCATTTTCAAACCAGTGATTTATAAAGTGATTCATATAATTTTCTAAAGCGTCAGAATAGACCCACACACATATTCTGTGGATTTTCCATAAAAGGTGTTGGAACAGAGTTGTTGTGCTGTTCCACCATAAATCCCTGGATTGATAATGTTCTTGTACATGTACAGAATGGATCCTGAGGTTCTCACTGGTCAGGGAAACAAAGCATTTTTGTCACATCCCACCACTGACTTTCATAAGTGTATTTCCCTAATACAGGTACATCTCCAAAAATTAGAATATCATGAAAAAGTTCAATATTCCTGTTCACTCTTTATACTGCGGACTTCTCACACAGCACAACACATTGCCATCTACAGAAGTTCTCTGATGACTCTGCAATCGTTGGTCTCATCTCCAACGGAGATGAAGCTGAGTACAGAGGGCTTATCCAGGACTTTGTGGACTGGTGCCATCGGAACTGCCTCCAGATCAACGCGAGGAAAACTAAGGAGCTGGTGGTGGACTGCCGCAGGCATGGGCAGCCCCTCACAGCACCAGTAAATATACAGGGAACAGACATCGAGATGGTGACATCCTATAAGTACCTGGGTATTCATCTGAACAATAAACTAGACTGGTCACACAATACTGACGCACTCTACAAGAAGGGACAGCGCAGGCTGTTCCTGCTGAGGAGACTCAGGTCTTTTGGTGTACAAGGGGCACTGCTGAAGTCATTCTATGACACGGTGGTGGCATCAGCCATCACTTTTGGAGTGGTCTGCTGGGGCAGTGGCATTACTGCAGCCGATAGGAAGAGACTGAACAAACTGATTAAGAAAGCTAGCTCTGTCCTGGGGCAGCGCCTTGATCCGATGGAGGAGATAGGAGAGAGAAGGACGGTGGCTAAACTGTCATCTCTGCTGGAGTCCGAGTTCCACCCTATGCAGGACATACTGGATGCACTGAGGAGCTCATTTAGCAGCAGACTACATCATCCCAGGTGCACAACCGAGAGGTTTCGTAGGTCCTTCCTACCAACGGCTGTCAGACTGTACAACCTAAGCAGGGCTGCTCGCAGAGATAGCAAAAAGACGTAACAAACTAATAGTTTTTTTGAATGCAAAAGATGCAATAGACTTACACAATGGTCCTCTCCGGCATACAACTAGGAACATACCGGTCACTATGGAGGGTGAGAATATATATGGGCACATAATCATACCATGTAGGATAACTAAGTAGACGGTTATGCTGTTTCATCCCACCTAGCAACAATGCTCTGCACTGTGTGTGTTTATATATTTACATATTTATTCCATCTAGCTACAATGCTCAGCACTGGGTGTGTTTATATTTATATATCTATATATTTATTCCATCTAGCTACAATGCTCCGCACTGTGTTTTTATATATCTACATATTATTCCATCTAGCTACATTGCTCCGCACTGTGTGTGTTTATATACTTGCATATTTATTCCACCTAGCTGCAATGCTCCGTACTGTGGGTGTTTATATATTTACATATTTATTCCATCTAGCTACAATGCTCTGCACTGTGTGTTCATATATTCATATATTTATTCCATCCAGCTACAATGCTCTGCACTGTGTGTCTGTGTGTGTGTGTGTGTGTGTGTGTATATATATATTTTATAGTAATATGTACATATGTATATTAGTTGCTCTTGCTTGCTTGTTTTTTTTCTTGCCTTCTGATTGTTGCTCTGAGTGTTGCTATCCCTGTGCTGTTGCAATCCTGGAATTTCCCCGTTGTGGGACTAATAAAGGCTTATCTTATCTTATCTTATCTTAATATTTTTTGTCACTCATTTCAGAAAGTGAAATCCATATATTATATAGATTCATTACACAGACAGTGATATATTTCAAGTGTTTATTTATTTTAATTTGGATGATTGTGGCTTACAGCCCCTGAAAACCCCAAATCCATTATCCATAATCATCAAAATTAAAATAAACACTTGCAATATATCACTGCCCCTGTAATGAATCTATATATCTGTTTCACTTTCTGAAATGAGTGACAAAAAATATTGAACTTTTTCATGATATTCTAATTTTTTGAGATGTGCCTGTATATGTTTTGAACTTGCTTGAACTAACCACCATCCATTTCTGTCTTTGGTCCAGGCAAGAGGAAAGGAAAAGCAGCCGCCCCACAACGGACCTCGCCACTGTGGAAAGTACTGAAATCCTTTGCTTTTATAGGTAAAGAGCCTAAACCAAAGTAGCACAATTTCCACTTAATATAAAAGGGACTGAACTGAGATTTATTTGATTGTGTGAATATTAATTACAAAATAATTGAAAATGACTGGCACATCAACTGTAAAATAAACCGCTTGTTAATGTTTTTTTTTTTTTTTTTGTCAGATCACTTGTGTGATCCTTTGTGAGTTATATTCATAACTGTATATTGCACTTTTGGGGAATGTAAGCGGTAGAAGATGGATGGATGGATGTGTAGTTTATAGTCTATCATCAATAAACTCATGCAGTAACAGGACACATTACAAATATTTGAGACCCACTGTAATGCTTCCTTTTATATTTTAGCAACTAGAAAAGCAATCGGAGAGCGTAGACCTCTGCCAAGCGCCACAGTTCCCCCCATACAGTGTTTGTGTGTACGTTTTCAGATTCCTTGACCATGAAAACATATGACTAGCAATTGGATTGACAATGATAGGATTAGTGGTTCAGTAGTTATTCATGAAAATCGCATTTTCCGTAATGTCGGTTTTCTTCTGGATGGTGATCCAGATCACCACCAAAATGTAATCATCTGTAGGATACCTCATTTCTGACAATCTGTGAAAATTTTATGAAAATCCATCCATAACTTTTTGAGTTATGTTGCTAAAAGACAGACAGACAGACAGACAGACAGACAAACCAACTCCGATGAAAACATAACCTCCTTGGTGGAGGTAATAAAAGTACAAAACACCGCCCACATTTGAAGCCAGGGCAAGAAGAGACACAGTGGTGACAAAGCGGTGGCTAAACTTTTATTGATAAAAATTCCATATTTTGACTGAGCGACTCCATACTCGGTGTTGCACACCTTCAGTTAAAGTACTATATTCCATTCAAGTGAATGTATTAATTCATTCTGGTTGCTGAGGCCACAATAAAAACAATTGATTTTAAATGTAACCCAGCCCTTGTAAAATCTACTTTACTGAAGTGCAGCTACATGAAAATTGTGGTTAAATTCAACAACGAAGTACTTTATTGTCACATTGGAATTGTAATAGCTCCTGTTTTGTTTTTCTTTTGAATTCTTGGATGGAATATGGGTGGGCAATATAAGCTGCAGCTTCAGCCATCACCCATTTCAGATAACCTATGTTGAACTGTATAATCAGAGGGGTTATTGTTTAATTTGACCTTGTTAGATTTTTTTCCCCTTTGTTATATTATATTTTCTTTTAATCTTTACTTTTAATCTATCCCAAATAAAGATTCATTCATTCATTCACATTCCACCATTACTTTTTAGCAACAAGTATATTTCCCAAATATGTTTTAAACTTGCTTTAATTAACCACCACCCATTTCTGTCTTTCGTCTAGGCAAGAGGGAAACGATCCACCCAAACTGGACCTTGCCTCACTATTTGCAGAGATGCAGGCCTAAGGTCTGCTGAACCGGGACCAGCTTGAGCGGCACATCCTAGCTGCTTCTCAGTGAGGCAGCGTGGCCGGCGTGTGTGACCCATTCTAAGTTTTTTTGTTTGTTTTTTTTACAGTTTGAATTTTGCACATTCTTAATAATCTGGAATTTGCTGCTGATTGTAATAAACAATTTAGTGACTTATGTGTTTGCATCATAATTTTCTATTTTGTCTGTTATCAACAGTACAATCAATCAACAGTACAAACCATTTATCAGTGACTTTGAAAATAATGGCTCATTTTTAAGAAAAAGTAACCAAAACAATTATTTTATTAACTGGAGACTGTATTGTTGGATGTGCCAGTGCAGAAGACCCTGCACACTTGAGTGATAGTGCCAGTATATGGAGGAATTCTGGGCCATATTAGCACCTGTCCTTTATCATAATGGGTTTGGGTGGGGGTGTCCAATCATGTGCCATGGAGGGCCAAGACCCTGCAGGCTTTACCTCCAAACAATGTCTTCAACAGCAGATTCCACTGAATTTCTTCTACTGACTGCTGATCAGTGAGAACCCCTGCTGAAGAGACTGGGTAGAAGAGAGAACCTGGAGGGTCTTGGCCCTCCATGGCACATGATTGGACACCCCTGGGTAACGGTTTAATGGGATTTATCATTTTAACACAAACTGCTTTATGGTTCATAATTCTGTTGACAGACTTACACCAAACCAAAAGTGATTTCTCAAACTGCTGGATTGTTCTTAGACAGCTTTTCCAATCATTCAGTATTTATGTCACTTGGTGGTAACCTTCACATATAAAAAAAGAGACACATCTGCAAAAACTTCAGAGGTTTATTGTCAGTGCAATTTCCAGTGCAATACTACATGAATGCATGTATAGTACATTGTTGATGCAGAGAATATATGTATATTTCTACAGTACATGTATCTAGTAAATCAAGTATTTTCCATGTAACCTTGTGACTGCATTATTTTAATTGCTTTTAATCCAAGATCAAGTTTGTTTTGGCCTAAAATGCATCATAATTGTCAAATATATCTTATTATACCTAACTCAGTACTGTTTATTTTTTGAATATATATTTTGTGGTTAATATAACCCCATAGCTAGAACCTGGTGATCAAGTTGTGTCAGCTGAACACTTTTTGCCATGACACCACCTCAGACTCAGTGCTGCTGGAGCAGGTACATCCATGATGTCTCAACAGTCTCTCCATGATTTTCACACAGATCGGAGCAATTTGTTGCACAGGAAGCTAAACATTTCTACAGGCATTCTTAAGCTCTATAACCACTGATCGTTTATAGCTGGGGTGACATCAGTGACAGGCTGTGTTGAATGCCCGGACCGACCGTTTGGAGCAGTAATTTTCCCACAACAGAGCCATCTGAAACACACACACAGCATACATATTTTAGTACCTAACAGTGATAAATTGCAGACATTACAGTGTAGTACCACGTACTTAAAGCAAACTAGCATTAGCAACCTTTAGCTTACCGTCATATATGATCTAGTTTGTATCCTCACGTCTTCGGCTCTCCCAGAAGCTGTAGTACTATTCCAGAGTGTTTCGTCTCGCGGCCTGTACCCTTGTCTGGCGGTTCTTTTTGGCATTTAAAGTGACAAAAAGCCAGAGACCGAGGAGTTGCCTTGTACAGCTGGAATGTTATGTTTTTCTTGGGTCGCGTGTTTTACGTCACGGGAGTGTGACGCTGCCTTGCTGTTAACCTCTTGCGCTCCGTTGTACTGCGGACGGGCAAGTCTCTGCGTCCTAGAGCACACGAGAGTGCACGAGAGCGCTCTCGTGCGCTCTAGGACGCATGATGGAGATGGTGATGTAGGTGGTGATGGCGTCCAAGCGCGCACTGAAAATAAAAGCTGCAGACACAGCCGCGAACAGATTAGTTCATCTGATTGACCTCTCATTCGACTAATAAGAGCCTTGAATTGGGTTTCTGAAACCTTGAAGAACCAATGACTGAAAACCTAGCCAGAAGGACCCGCCTACCAAGGCTGTGAATGCAGTGAGCCAATTGAAGCAGAGAAGTTCGCGAGCTGTTTTTTTTAAGGCTGGGTGAAGACTGACTGCTGGAGCGGATCAAAAAAGGACCCGCAAGAAGAACCCCACAGACCCAGCAGCACGGAGACCATCCACAAATGCAACCTGTGTGACAGGGAGTGCCATTCGAGCATCGGCATGTTCGACCACAGGCGGTGCTTATTTTGTTTTGGTTCCAGCAGAGTAGACGTTATGATTTCTTCCATGGTCATAGACTGACGGAGGCTGACGACAAAGGCTGAGTGACACACACGCCTTCGCCAGTCTTTTTTTAATTACTACTGTTATTTGTTTTGAAAAATCGTTCACCAAAAACCGCAATCATGGAAGCACAAAACCGCAATAATGGAATTATGTTTTGATAGGGTCACGAGACCAGAACCACGAGCGGACCAGCGTCGCGTTCATCTGACAATGGGGAAGAGAAGTTCGCCAGGACACTGGTGTGAAGAGGTGAGGTGTTATAAGCTAAATTATTCTTTATTCCTGACTATTCTTCTGTAGCGGGGGGGGGGGGGGGGGGGGGAGCGCGGTGACTGAGCTGCTGTCCCACATCCCACATGAGGCTAATCCGTCATGTAGCGATGGCCGACGTCCATCCTCTGTAGCGAGGGGGGGGGGACAACACCCCCCCACACACACACACAGAGACACAGCCCTGAGTGTGACCTTTCATTAGAGCCTAAAATAAAGCTTCTACATTGAAGCATTCAAAAGTTACAGACGTTTTTCCAAACTGTGCCATTTGGCACAATTTGGCACAGTTCCAAAATGCCTGGGAACAGCCTGAGGAAAAAGCTGTGTAATATATTCATTTTTTATGGTATTGTTACAAAATTTGGACCTCAGCTGGATAATACTTAGTTCTACATTTCTGTTGCATTTTCCAGCCCGGATCTGAAGCTGTGTGTTATTTGCAAGCATTTGTATCGAAAAAAACACCCAGGCCAAATTTATTTTCTACAAGTTCACTATGTTTAGATGACTGTAACTCAGTGGCCGGAGAACTTAGAGAGATTATGACTGTTTTGCCAAAAAATTCAAAGTGTTTTCTTTTAAATGAGACCAACCCCATGAAGATGCTGCAAAGGGTTGAAGAACAGCTTTCGATTTACTTTGGGCACATTATTTTTTGGTGTTTTTAGGAAAATTGACCAGAGTGCAAGGGGTTAAAGAAATCCCACCCACCCCAGGCGTACCCAGCTGCAATGGAAACACAACTGAGGCCGAATCGAGTAGTGTAGAGTAAGGCCGAATGTGTCTTGTGGAAAAGCGCCAATTGTCTCTCCAGTGAGTCCTGGGTCTGCCCCGGGGTCTCCTCTCAGAGGGACGTGCCCGAAACACCTCACGTGGGAGGCGTCCAGGAGGCATCCTAATCAGATGCCCATACCACCTCAACTGGCTCCTTTCAATGTGGAGGAGCAGCGGTTCTACTCTGAGCCTCTCCCGGATGACTGAGCCCCTCACCCTATCTCTGAGGGTGAGTCCAGCAATCCTACGGAAAAGCTCATTTCAGCTTCTTGTATCTGCAATCTCATTCTTTTAGTCATTACCCAAAGCTTGTGACCATGCAGTAGGCGAGAGTAGGAACATAGATTGACTGGTAAATCGACAGCTTTGCCTTAGAACTCAGCTCCCTCTTCACCACAGCAGACCGGTACAATGTCCGCATCACTGCAGATGCTGCTCCAATCCGTCTGTCAATCTCTTGTTCCATTGTCCCCTCACTCGTCAATAAGACCCCAAGATACATAAACTCCTCCACTTGGGGCAGGAGCCTGTCCCCAACACGGAGAGGACATTCCACCTTTTTCCGGCTGAGGACCATGGACTCGGACTTGGAGGTGCTGATTCTCATCCCAGCCACTTCACACTCAGCGGCAAACCATCCCAGCAAGAACTGTTGGCCATTGCTGGATGAAGCCAAAAGGACAACATCATCTGCAAACAACAGAGATGAGATCCTGTGGACACCAAGCATGATACCCTCCGTTCCCTGGCTGCGCCTACAAATCCTGCCCATAAAAATTATGAACAGGATCGGTGACAAAGGGCAGCCCTGGCAGAGTCCAACTCTCACTGGGAATGACTCCGACCGAGTGTTGGCAGTACAAACCAAACTCTCACAATGGTCGTACAGAGACCGAATAGCTCGTAACAACAAGCTCAATACACCATACTCCTGAAGCATCCCCCACAAAAAACCACGAGGGACACAGTAAAATGCCTCCTCCAAGTCCACAAAACACATGTAAACTGGTTGGGAAAACTCCCACAAACCCTCAAAAATTCTCGAGAGGGTAAAGAACTTGTCCGATGTGCCACAGCAAGGATGAAAACCACATTGCTCCTCTTGAATCCGAGGTTCGACCAATGTCCAGACTCTCCTCTCCAGTATCTTGGCATAGACCTTCCCAAGGAGGCTGAAGAGTGTGATCCCTCTAAAGTTGGAGCACACCATCCGCTCCCCTTTTTTGAAGAGAGGAACCATCACCCCAGTTTGCCATGCCAAAGGCACTGCCTCTGTGGAAGGCGTATCAGTGGGATTGAGGAGATCCCCAAAGCATTCCTTCCACCGCTCGACGATATCCCCAGTCGATGTCAAAAGCGCCCCATCCACACCATACACAGTGTGGACAGGGAGCTTCTTCCCCCTCCTGAGCCACCGGATAGTTTGCCAGAATCTGGATCCAGTGATGGATCCACTCCAGTTCGCCTACCAGCATGGTATTGGGGTGGAGGATGCGGTCATCTTCCTCCTTCACCATTCTCTGTTCTACCTGGAGAAGCCCGGGAATACAGTGAGGATCATGTTCTTTGACATCTCCAGTGCTTTCAACACCATCCAACCGATGATCCTGAAGGACAAGCTGCTGTGCGCAGGGGTGGACCAGCACCTGTCATCATGGATCCTGGACTACCTCACAAACCGGCCACAGTTTGTGAGAACCCGGGACTGTGTGTCCGACATGATCATCGGTAGCACGGGGGCCCCCCAGGAAATGGTTTTGTCTCCCTTCCTGTTCACCCTTTATACTGCGGACTTCTCACACAACACAACACACTGCCATCTACAGAAGTTCTCTGACGACTCTGCGATCGTCGGCCTCATCTCCAACGGAGATGAAACTGAGTACAGAGGGCTTATCCAGGACTTTGTGGACTGGTGCCATCGGAACTGCCTCCAGATCAACGCGAGGAAAACTAAGGAGCTGGTGGTGGACTGCCGCAGGCAAGGACAACCCCTCACAGCACCAGTAAACATCCAGGGAACAGACATTGAGATGGTGACATCCTATAAGTACCTGGGTGTTCATCTGAACAATAAACTAGACTGGTCACACAATACTGACGCACTCTACAAGAAGGGACAGCGCAGGCTGTTCCTACTGAGGAGACTCAGGTCTTTTGGTGTACAAGGGGCACTGCTGAAGACATTCTACGACACGGTGGTGGCATCAGCCATCACTTTTGGAGTGGTCTGCTGGGGCAGTGGCATTGCAGCAGCCGATAGGAAGAGACTGAACAGACTGATAAAGAAAGCTAGCTCTGTCCTGGGGCAGCACCTTGACTCAGTGGAGGAGATGGGAGAGCGAAGGGTGGTGGCTAAACTGTCATCTCTGCTGGAGTCCGAGTTCCACCCTATGCAGGACACACTGAATGCACTAAGGAGCTCATTTAGCAGCAGACTACATCATCCTAGGTGCACAACCGAGAGGTTTCGCAGGTCCTTCCTACCAACGGCTGTCAGACTGTATAACCTAAGCAGGGCTGCTCGCAGAGATAGCAAAAAGACGTGACATCCTAATAGTATTGAATGCAAAAGACGCAATATACTTACACAATGGTCCCCTCCGGTATACAACTAGGAAAATACCGGTAGCTACGGAGGGTGACTATATGTATGGGTACATAATCACACTATGTAGGATAACTAAGTAGAGGGTTATGCTGTTTCATTCCATCTAGCTGCAATGCTCCGCACTGTGTGTGTTTGTATAGTTATATATTTATTCCATCTAGCGACAATGCTCCACACTGTGTTTATATATTTACATATTTATTCCATCTAGCTACAGTGCTCCGCACTCTGTGTGTTTATGTGGTTGCATATTTGTTCCATCTAGCTACAATGCTCCGCACTGTGTGTGTGTTTATATATTTACATGTTTGTTCCATCTAGCTACAATGCTCCGCACTGTTTTTATATATCTATATATTTATTCCATCTAGCTGCAATGCTCTGCATCGTGTGTCTATATATTTATGTTCATATGTACATATGTATACTCGCTGCTCTTGTTTTTTTCTTGCCTTCTGATTGTTGCTCTGAGTGTTGCTATCCCTGTGCTGTTGCAATCCTGGAATTTCCCCATTGTGGGACTAATAAAGGCTTATCTTATCTTATCTTATCTTAATCTCTTCGAGGCCAACTGAAGGTCTTGTTCCATGGCCTCACCAAACTCCTCCCATACCCCTTAGTTTTTAATTCAGCAACCACCTGAGCTGCACTCTGCTTGGCCTGCCGGTACACCTCAGCTGCTTTGGGAGTCCCACAAGTCAATCAAGCCTGAAAGGACTCCTTCTTCAGCTTAATGGCCCCCCTCACCACTGGTGTCCACTACTTGTTTCGGGGGTTGTCATCACGAGATGTCCCGACGACCTTGCGGCCGCAGCTCTGGGTCACTGCTTCAACGATAGAGGTGGAGAACATGGCCCATTCAGACTCCATGTCTCCAGACTCCCTGGGAATGTGGTTGAAGTTCTTCTGGAGGTGGGAGTTGAAGACTTCCCGGACAGGGGCCTTAGCCAGACGTTCCCAACACACCCTCACCATACGTTTGGGTGTACCAGGTCTGAATGGCATCCCCCCATGCCATTGGATCCAGCTCACCACTCAGTGGTGATCACTTGACAGCTCTGCACCTCGCTTTACGAGTCGGCTGCCTTTTTGCAACAGCGGCTCAATTCTGAGTTTTTTTCTTTCTCTATCTTTCTGATCCGGTGTCAACTTTCTGATCCGGCAACACCTTACACACCTTATACATCACGGACACACAGATCGCCCCAAATGTCTCCCGAGCCGGCGGACGGAGCCACTGTTTACAGCAGGAGATGGTACAGCAGGGAACAGCTGTTAGCACTTAACCCCCACTCGGTGCTAACGAAAAAACTCAACATGCCAGGAGAAATAAGGTGAAAACAACGTGGGTGTCATGCTGGTGTAAGATGGCGGGCAAGGAATATAAGGTACAGACCCACCCTCCCATCCGTTGTTATGGGGAATGTACGATCGATATTGGGAAAGGTAGATGAGCTAGCGGCTATCTCCCGCTACAATAGCATATACCGGGAGTGCTGCCTTTTGTTGTTTACTGTGACGTGGCTAACTGAACTAGCAGCAGATGCTAACATTGAACTGGAGGGTTTCCACGCGATACGGGCAGACCGAACACCAGACACTGGCAAAGCAAGGGGCGGTGGAGTGATGATGTATGTTAATAACAACTGCTGCAGACTGGGACATATCACTGTTAAACAACAACACAGCAGCAAAGACATCGAGTTGCTAGCTGTTAGCATGCGGCCTACCTATCTCCTGAGGGAATACTCCCATGTGATCTGTATTGTTATTTATGCAAATCCGACGGCGAACGCTGGGAGAGCGCGTGAAGTCATCCACTCAGTAACTGGCAGGCTGCAGACAGAACACCCAGATGTTCTTCTCCTCATCTCAAGCGATTTCAACCATGTTTCACTGTTTCCCATTCTACCCACATTCACCCAGTATGTCACATGCCACACTAGAGACAATAAAACACTGGACTTATTCTAAACAAACACTAAGGAGACGTACACCTCATCACCACTCCCCCCACTCGGGTGATTAGATCACAACTTGGTTCATCTCCGGCCGATGTACAAACCCCTAGTGCACAGACAACCTCCGGTCATGTGCACAGTGAAGTTATGGTCTGAGGAGGCAATAGACACTCTAAAGGACTGTTTTGAAACTACTGCCTGGGAGCAGCTCTGCAATCCACATGGTGAGGACATCGATGGCCTCACTCACACCATCACGGACTACATCAGCTTCTGTGCGGACAACACCATACCCACCAAGACCATACGGTGTTGCTCAAAAAACAAACCCTGAATCAACCCTGAGATAAAAACACTTCTGAGAGAGAAGAAGAGGCTCTTCAGGTCGGGGAACAGGGAGATGCTGAAGTCCGTACAGAGGGAGCTGAGGAGGAAGATCAGAGAAGGCAAGGAAAGCTTCAGGAAGAAGATGGAGGATAAGCTGCAACAGAGCAACATCGGTGGGGTCTGGAGAAACCTTAAAACCATCTCTGGGCTCCAGAATACCTCCCCCCCAGGCCACGGGGGGCAGGGAGTGGACGAACAATCTGAATCTGTTTTTCAATAGGTTTGACCAACCGCCCCCCCCCCCCCCGACTTCACAACAACCACTGCTGCCTCTAAAGACATCAAGTCCTGCTTCCCACTCCCCACTCCACCATCACCCACCCACTCCCAACACACAGCCCCCCAACCTGACCCTGACTAAGACCCAGGTGAGGACGGAGCTGAGGAAGATCAAGGCGAAGAAAGCGTCGGGACCGGATGGCATCAGTGCAAAGCTCCTCAAGTCCTGTGCAGACCAGCTGTGTGGGATTGTGGAGTACATCTTGAACCTGAGCCTGAAGCTGGGGAGAGTACCACAGTTGTGGAAAACATCTTGTGTGGTACCTGTACCAAAGACTTCCCACCCCAAAGATCTGAACAGCTACAGACCGGTGGCCCTGACGTCCCACATGATGAAGACCCTGGAGAGACTGCCCCTTGCTCACCTCCGCCCCCTGGTGGGACCAGCGATGGATCCACTCCAGTTCGCCTACCAGCATGGCATTGGTGTGGAGGATGCCGTGATCTTCCTCCTTCACCATTCTCTGTTCCACTTGGAGGAGCCAAGGAATGCGGTGAGGGTCATGTTCTTTGACTTCTCCAGTGCTTTCAACACCATCCAACCGATGATCCTGAAGGACAAGCTGCTGTGCGCAGGGGTGAACCAGCACCTGTCATCATGGATCCTGGACTACCTCACAAACCGGCCACAGTTTGTGAGAACCCGGGACTGTGTGTCTGACATGATCATTGGTAGCACCGGGGCCCCCCAGGGAACAGTTTTGGCTCCCTTCCTGTTCACCCTTTATACTGCGGACTTCTCACACAACACAGCACTGCCATCTACAGAAGTTCTCTGACGACTCTGCGATCATTGGCCTCATCTCCAACGGAGATGAAGCTGAGTACAGAGGGCTTATCCAGGACTTTGTGGACTGGTGCCATCGGATCTGCCTCCAGATCAACGCGAGGAAAACTAAGGAGCTGGTGGTGGACTGCCACAGGCAAGGACAACCCCTCACAGCACCAGTAAATATACAGGAAACAGACATCGAGATGGTGACATCCTACAAGTACCTGGGTCTTCAACTGAACAATAAACTAGACTGGTCACACAATACTGACGCACTCTACAAGAAGGGACAGAGCAGGTTGTTCCTACTGAGGAGACTCAGGTCTTTTGGTGTACAAGGGGTGCTGCTGAAGACATTCTACGACACGGTGGTGGCATCAGCCATCACTTTTGGAGTGGTCTGCTGGGGCAGTGGCATTACAGCAGCCGATAGGAAGAGACTGAACAAACTGATAAAGAAAGCTAGCTCTGTCCTGGGGCAGCGCCTTGACCCAGTGGAGGAGATGGGAGAGAGAAGGATGGTGGCTAAACTATCATCTCTGCTGGAGTCCGAGTTCCACCCTATGCAGGACTCACTGAATGCACTAAGGAGCTCAGTTAGCAGCAGACTACATCATCCTAGGTGCACAACCGAGAGGTTTCGCAGGTCCTTCCTACCTACGGCTGTCAGACTATACAACCTAAGCAGGGCTACTCGCAGAGATAGCAAAAAGACGTGACAACCTAATAGTATTGAATGCAAAAGATGCAATAGACTTACGCAATGGTCCCCTCTGGTATACAACTCCGAAAATACCGGTAGCTACGGAGGGTGACAATATGTATGGGTACATAATCATACCATGTAGGATAACTAAGTAGACGGTTATGCTGTTTCATTCCATCTAGCTACAATGCTCTGCACTGTGTGTGTTTTTTTATATTTACATATTTATTCCATCTAGCTACAATGCTCCGCACTCTGTGTGTTTATATATTTACATATTTATTCCATCTAGCTACAATGCTCCACACTGTGTGTGTTTATATATTTACATATTTATTCCGTTTAGCTACAATGCTCCATATCCTGCCTCCATGAATTAAAGTTGAGCAGTTCCCATTACAGCATTTCATGTAAGTGAGTTTGGTTCCCTCTAGTGGTGTAGTGAAAGCATCGTTTTGAACTGATACACAAAGTGTTGCACATGTGCAGTAATGATATAACGGGAGACTGGTCAGAGCGTCACTCAATGTACGAACGCTGTGAATGTTGTTTAATTATCGGCGCCTTGGACGTCATTAGTCCGTGAGTATCCTACATGGTTTGACAGTGTTAACAGCTACAATGAGAACTGCATGGTTGCATTGGTGTATTTTAAGCGACTGTCTAGTCCGTTGCCAACATTGTTACCAGCTAAGCTAGAGCTAATGCTAACATGTGCTAAGCTAAACACGGTGACTATATCATTGACGGCGTGTATATGTCTACTTTGTTGCAGTTTTACACGGATGTAGGAACGAATGTAAACGGATGTAAAACCAAAAAGACGAGTGTACATCACGTTGAGTTCCTTGTGGGGTAGCTTCAATAAACGAGATAAAAGGAAACATCTTGTCATCATTGAGGCCTGCACCACACGTGTTAACTTGCTGTCTACCAGTCGATAACTGGGAAACTTGATGGGAGGGCAGTAAAGTAAAAGGACTATAGTGCGGCGGGCCCAATTAACAAACAACAAGCAGCAAATGAGCCTCAGGACAGGAGAGCAGCACCAGCCAACTCCCCAACTCAGAAGTGAAGTTATGGAGACCGATCACACAGCTCCCTTGGCTACAGCTGTACAAGGTAGCTCGTTATATTCACGTAGCTCTAAGTCAAGCAAGGCTTCTTCAGCTACCTCCTCAGCCATAAAGGCTAGAGCCAAAGCAGATGCTGCACGGGCTAAATTAGCTTATTCAGAGAAAGAAGCAGCCCTCATCACGCAGAAAGCTCATCTTGAAGCACAGAAAGCTAATCTTGAAGCACAAATGCACATTTTGAACCATCAGAAGGCTGTTGCAGCTGCAGAAGCTGAAGCTGCGGCCTATGAAGAAGCAGAACAATGTGCAAGAAGTGAATTCAGTCAAGCATTAATGGACTTGCCAGTTGGCTCAGCACAACACACATCTGAGTATGTACAGAAACACTTTGATGTGCGCTTTGAGGAAATTCCACCTAAAACTGATCCAGTCACCCCCTCTAA